>JALPCB010000036.1:0-119338 GCA_026538395.1 Cryptococcus sp. GC_Crypt_3
CATGCTGAAGCTGGTTGTCGATATACAGTATCCCAAATGGCAAGAGTCAGCGAGATTGCGAATCATCGTGCCCCTCCTCACATCGACGATCTTACTGGGCTGGACATGCCTCGTCGTTTCACTATCGCAAGCTGGGAAGCGTACCATGTTCCAATCTGCCTTAGACGCCGTGAAAGCCGTAGGAAACGCTAGTCTTGTCCAGATGGAGGGCGGACGCGGTCTGGGCGTCTTTAAGTCTATGGCAGGAGGTGAGCAGATCTCTTAATCTACGTTTTGGCGAAGCAGAATACCAGAGTTCTACACCAACGGGATCCGTTGCTGATACGTCGTTTGTAGCCACCGCATTCTACACCTTCACTCTCGGTATACTGGGCTTCATCCCTGCGCCGAGGGACGTCCCAGTGAGGAAGAAAGAAGCCTGAGCTAGTCTCCCGTCTGTGTTGAGAGAATAGCCATCGGTATTCGTTGCAGAATGAAGTATCTCCTAGAGTGTCATAAGGTGTAATGTTCAGAATTTATCATCAGAGATATATGATCTATGCCTATAATCGATGTTAATCACCCGTGGATATGCGCTACCTGTGCATCACTCGAGAATCATTCGCCCGCTGTTATACCCACGCTTCATAGGGCTCACTAAAGTTGAGCTTGCACAGGAGAACCTGTGAAGAAAGCAGTGCAAGATGTCCGGTGCATTTGAGGCCGGCGGCGACACTTTGTGCAACGCGTCAACGAAAACGAAACCACGTCCACATCCACCTTTAACTGCTCATCGTTACTATTGTACTCTCTTCTTCATTCTGACAATCTGTAAATAACAGAACCCCGCTCAAGATGGCCCGCGATTGGTCGCAGCTCTGGTACGTCCACCCACATCACCCTTCCACGCTTCTCGAGCACGGTACATACGCTGCCGGTAGCTCTGCTGGCGTTATGATGTCTATTCGAGCGCAGCCGCAGACCTTGATGCTAATGCTGTTCGTTCGTGATGCAGGGTCGGGGGTACTTCCGTTCTCATCTCGTTCATAAGTTTCTCCTCCCAGATCCTGGTCATATGGCCATGGTACGGTCGAGTGGTCAGCGTGGACTTGCTCAAATTGCTATTACCTTTCAAGTGAGTTATCCTCACCTCTTCCTTCCACATAAAGCTGTTCTATTCCTCCTGTTCCCTGACCGGATCAAGCAATACAGCTGACAGGATTCTTGTGTAGCTTTCTAGTCTTCATGGTGTTCTGGAACTACCGTCTGTGCGTGATCACTCCGCCGGGCGCCGTACCTCAGGGCTGGGTGAGTGATCTCACCAAAACGCATTTCAGCTAGCTGCCCGTTGAGCGCATTCACGTAGCTGACATGTGAACTTCTCGTCGCAGAGACCGAACCTCGCTGCACTGGAGGGCATGGAAGTGAAGAAAGGCAGCCATGCTCCGCGGTATTGCAAGACCTGCGAACACTATAAACCGCCCAGAGGTAAGTTGTCTCTGATCGTCGTCTTTGCATCTTGGCTGATCGTAGTGCAGCTCATCACTGCAGGCAGTGCAAAACCTGTATCGTGAGCTACTGCCCTTATCATCTCCTCACGAGTGCACAGCTGACGATCTGCTCTAGTTGAAGGTGCGCTCGACCGTATCTGCAGAGATTATAAGCGGGATATTTATAGCTAATCACATCGCACGTCGTTGTGTAGCTTGATCGTAAGCTGACACGCCCCGAGGAGTAGGCGTACCCAGCTGATCTGTATTTCTCTGCTGCAGATCACTGTCCGTGGATCGCAAATTGCGTTGGATTCCACAATCAGGGTCACTTTCTACGGTTCCTACTCTGGGTGGACATGGCTACCTCATATCATCTGGTTATGATGGTCATGCGCGTTATGTCTGTCGCGAGGGATTACAGGGTGAGAGTAACGGACATTCTCACTCTGGACAACTTGCTGATAGGCCGACAGGAGGAGCCGAGCGTCAAAGACATCCTATCCCTCATCTTCAACTTCGCCGCATGCGCGCCGGTATGGCTCTGCGTTGGCATGTTCTCCATGTACCATTTCTACTTGGCTTGTGGAAACAGCACGACCATCGAGGGTTGGGAGAAGGACAAGGTGGCTACGCTAGTGAGGAGAGGGAAGATCAAGGAGATTAAGTATCCTTACGTGAGGTTTCCCTCCTTCCGGGAGATGTCATCGTGCTAACAATCATTTCTTGTAGAACGTCGGCATCTACCAGAACATCCAATCAGTACTCGGTCCCAACCCCTTATTGTGGCTTTGGCCTCAGAAAATGCGCAGCGATGGACTGTCGTTCCCCGTCAACCCGGACGCGGGCGGTGAGTTGGCTACTGTCGAATGGGCAGGAATCGTAGCGCCTCAGCGTGATCTAGGCGGACCTGTGCCATACGCGACTACCAGCGGCACAGGTCGCGGTCTCAGTAATGGGGAAGAGCGCCTTCGACGGGGTCGAAGTGCAGAGGATGGAGATCTGGTGTGATTCGCTATAGTGAGTGCAGCCGGCATCGGAAAGAGCTGGTATTGATACTTTCCCACTTGCAGGTGTACACGAGCTGACCTCGTTATCCTCATTGCAGACAATAACGTACAATATAACTGGCCGCCACAAGATCCTTCTCGAATGGCGAACCCCTCTCCGCCAGACCGGAATGCATCGGCATTCGTGTACGGTAATGAGGGTTTCAACCCTAACCTACACCCGTCAAATGGTGCACTGCGCGCAAGAGGGAGTAGCGCATCTTCAGAACATGATCATGCTGTAGAGCAACAAGCGCATGGGGAAGACCACTATTCGTCTGGAGACGAGAGGGATTACGGTTCTATCGGTTCTGGCTCTGGTTCAAGGTCTTCAAGTCCAAAGATATACCTTTCGGACTATGATGAGGACAATGAAGGACCAATAGGGCGGAACGAACGATTACCCAGAGTCAGAAGAGGTAGTGAGGGATGGGAGATACGACCGCGAGGGTTTGGCGAGCTTGATGTCGAGGCGTTCAACCTCGATCAGGTTCAGGGACAGTCTGCTCGGCCATGGGAGGAAAGGGGGAGATATAACTTGTATGTACCGGAAGGCGAGTGAGTAGTCTGGCCATGTACGAGCAATATGCATGTGCATGTGTAGGTGTGTGTCCCACACCGGAGGTCTGGTATGGTGTATTGTACAATGTGTATATGATGTGTAGGGATCAGTCATCTGCAAAGTCGCCTTTGATGCGAGGTATGTCAGCGGTGGGCTGATACTGGCTTGAATGATCGACTCACCCTCGTCCATATCTTTCGGCATCTGCGGATCGGCACAACACATTGTCAGTACTTTATTGTGCTTGTGTGAGAGATTAGAACAAGGAGCGATACGGACCTTTGGCTCCTCGTCTTCGCCGTATTGCATCATGTTGTCGATGTGGCTCAGAACGGTATTTACCGAATCTTCAGAATTGGAATCGAGCGGGAGGAAGGAAACGATATTTTGGTTCTCTATCTGCGAGCGAAGTCGTATCAGCATTAACCTCTTCAACCTTTTCAAGCTCTGTAAGAGTACAGTCACACGTGAAATAGAGGAACTCACTAAGCCGACAACTGCGCGGTTGAGCGCATGATATTTCGGATTCGTGCTGGAGTTTACGTCGTCTAGTAATAAGCTTGGATCGGGGTCCAGGTATCTGCGAGCCGGGTGCGTCAGTACAAGAAGTGGGACGATACTGGGGCTCGTCGTTCAAGACCAAGGTATTGGGCATTTGTTGATGTGAAGAGACAATGAGAGTAAAACTCACCGTCCCACTTCTCTCCGTATTCTGCCTTTTTTGTCCTTGACCAAATCCATCTTACTCATCAGACACAGCATGCCTATTCCCAACGCGAGCATACATGACATGGCACTCATGACGCCGGCGAAGTACTTGGATTTATCCTGCATGAACTGACTGTCGATGAGGTATACTGCCGACGTCCTGAAGTTCAGTGATGTGGACAAGTAGGATGCGAGGCGGGGGAGTAAGGGGATATGCGTGTAGAGCTCGATCTGCCCTGGACAGTCGATGATCAGGTAGTCGTCCTCGTATCCTCCTAGTTCGTCCTCCAGCCAATCCAGGTTGTTCAACAGGTACCTACAGTAAGCCCATATTGTCAGCACATTCCCATTTGGTGAAAAGCACGTAGCGCAGTACAGCTCTCCGAGCTTGCGCTCAGAGCTAGACTCACTCGAAGCAGTAAATCAATCCGCCATTAGGTCCGAATTCCAGCTCCTCCATCACATCCTCCAGATTGATTAGATCCCGAATATCGATCGTAGGCTCATACTCGAATTTGTCCGCTGCAGGGTCGAGATTGACCAAATGGACTTGACGGCCTATAGTCTGGGCGTGGGTGATGAGTGATGCGCAGAATGTCGATTTGCCCGCGCCGGCTGGACCCGTGACGAGGACTGCGTAGCGCATCTCTTCTCTTCTTCTATATCAGACTTGGTCGGACGTTGTGTCTGGCTCTAGCAATGATTTGCAAGTGGATATGTCGGTCGTCAATTATCAGTTGTCAGTTGGTAATCAGCCAAAACAAATCTACTTGAACACCATACGAGCATACGTCCCAACGGATTGCGCCTGATCTCCACCCCATTTACAATGTTTCGGTAGGGTATATATACGTTTGCAACTTCCCCCAAATCACTTCGGCGATCGCCGATAGTACACCTTATGACTTGTTGCTCCGAGTGGTTAAGGGGCAAGACTTGAACTCTACCTGTTTAGATCTTGTGTCGAAAGACGCGCAGGTTCGAACCCTGCACAAGTCGATTTTTTTGTTCGTCCTCGGGGTGGATTCCGTATCTCGTGGACTCCCTCTCTTGCCAAGACAATCCAATCCGTTGCAATGCATCAGTCAGCAAGGGTATGCGACTACGTGGTCGCATATGTGACAGCGGCGATTGAGCTCATCGCGTCTCGTTTGCGGGCTGCCGCGTGATGCGCCTGCCATTGTACAGTGACTCGTACGACCACATCTGAAAGAAGCGGAGAGTGAGAATGTCCGTTTCTCGTTCAGGTCCCGCCAGGCAAAAGTCGAGAATGGCGTGGTCCATCTCATTTCTTGTTGATCGTTGATCGTTGCGCTGTTATACTGTTACTATCACTTCGATACATATCGCAACATGGCATCCCTCGGGCGATCTGTGCGACGCGTAGCCGATGTGTTGGTAAGCTGACCACTGATCTTCGTGGGTCGCTTTCAGCTGACAACAAATCAGTCATGTCCAGCATGCTCTTCCACCCGATCTGCTCCGACACGATCACCTCTGCGTCTGACTCTATCGTCAACGGCGCCCATACGGCACGCAGTGAAGCCACAGTCGATGTCCAAAATACGATGGGCTTCAACCTCTGCTACCAGTCAGAACGCAGCAGCAGCCGTCGGACCTAGCGGGACGAGGATGAACGCTGAGCAAGCGCGAAGAGCGGTCGAGCTCAGCCGGCAGAAGATGTATGCCGAGCGCGCTACGAAGAGTCGCAGTGTCGTCTTATATGCTACTGGTACTGTGAGTGATGTTCATCCATGCGAGACGTTGTGATCAGCCTTCTGCGCTCGTAGTGAGCGTCTAGTGAAGGTTGCGTCCTGTACTAAATAACAAGGGAGCACTGCTAATGAGACCTTTTACTATACCTTGCATATCGCGCTCTCTTCGTTGACCTGCCGACTCCTCCTGATTGCACCTGATTCCTCGCTGCGGATCGTCTCTGTCGACAGATCCTACTCTCCCTCGCAATCACATACGCGGCGGTACCAGCCTACCGCGCATTCTGCTCCGCGACGGGCTTCGCCGGAACCCCAATTACCGACCCGACACGGTTCACTCCTGATCGACTATACGTCACGCCCGAGACGCAAGGCAGGAAGAGGATCACTGTGCACTTCGAAGCTACGGCATCGGACACTTTACCGTGGAAATTCGAGCCGCAACAGCGAAGTGTCAAAGTCTTACCTGGAGAAACGGCGTTGGCGTTCTATACCGCGAAGAATAATAGTGATCAGGATCTGATTGGTATTGCGACGTATAACATGACCCCGGAGAAGGTGTGTTGATATCGCATCCTCACTCGTCTAATGGTGTTGATTAAGGAATGCTTACATCCGCGCCACGCCCAGATCGCACCGTACTTTGCCAAAGTGGAGTGTTTCTGCTTCGAAGAGCAGAAGATCCGCGCGGGTGAAGAAGTCGACTTGCCAGTCTTCTTCTTCATTGACAGAGACCTGGTCGAAGAGCCGCAATTACAAGGTCTGGATGACGTCGTTCTCAGTTATACCTTCTTCAAGTGAGTTGCAGTGCACTTCTCATTGGCCGGTGAGGGATATATGGCTGACGATTCGATTGGTTACCATTCTGTAGAGCACGAAGGAACGACAAAGGCCATCTCGTGCCCGATGCGTCCGAAGAGGATGTACAGAAATCCCAAGGATTCGAGAATTACGAATTGGCCAAAAAGGCTCATACATTGTCGCCAGCACCCGCCGTGCCATCGTAGATTGTATCGTGGATTATATCATATACATATACATCAAACATCAAACATAAATGCCTCATTCACGCCCGCATCGCACCTCTCCCGTCGCGCCTGACCGCCCTGGTCACCCCAAACCCATCATTACATACCAGTCCCAATGCATATGCTAAAGTTCCAGACACCAGGCTGCATGCATAGCACTCCGTGTTCTCGTACTCGTGATCGAGTGATGCTTTATGCACAATTATGAACGGTTACGGCACTCTGTGCATCGGTGACGGCGCCTACGGCCGATAAGGCGATGCACCGCCTCGAGATCCAGTTTCCATTTATAAAACGTAATGTGTTTCTCGGAGCAGCGAGTCCCGGCGTCACAGCTGTAGCTTTAATTGGGCGGGTATTTCCCTGAATTTGAAACACCTCGCTCTCCTTCAAGCTTGCACCTGGTGATAAGACACATGTCTCTCGCTCCCACTATCCCCGATTCCACTCTGTGAACACAGTACGTAGACACAGAGCGAAGCTTGCCCGGAGCAACCACAGGCGCACTGGACTGGACCTTCCCCATCAACGCATCAACCCAACAGCAACAGCGGCGAGCGAATCTGTACACTCCCTCACGAACAACCGACAGTCGACAGGCATACTCGCACCATGTCCCTATGAGGTCAATCGCCGAGCTGTCCTATCCCCTTTTGTAAACACATATTGTCCTTGTCGTAGATCCAATCTGGTGTCCAAAGCCTTGCTACACCGTACACCAACAAGCGTTATATACAGCTGTACAGCTGTACAAGAACATCTCCCCTGGAAATTGGAATATCTCACAACCGATCCTCAGTATCATCACGACGCTTCGCAATGGGAAGGAAGAAGATCGAGATCCGACCTTTGGTCGTAAGTAATCTCTATTCTCACCGTCATCTACTTTACACACGCCAATGATAGAAACGTACTGACAACGGCGTGGTTTTGTAGGACGAGCGCAACCGCAATGTCACTTTCCTCAAGGTGAGCGTCGCCCGTTTTCCGATTTCTCATAGCTGACGAGCGACGCGGTCCACAGCGCAAAGCCGGTCTTATGAAGAAGGCTTGGGAACTTTCAGTGCTTTGCGCGGCGGACGTATCGATCATAATCTTTTCGGCTGCGGGTAAAGCATACGAGTTCTCGAGTCAGGAGCTGGACAGCGAGATTGAGCGATATATGGATGTGAGTAATCTTTACTTCATCTGACATATTCCTCCTTATCGGGATGGATTGGACAGGATGAATGACTGACGTTGGGCGTTGTATGATAGTACGAAGGCATGATTGAGCGACGTCGCGCACCCGAATTTGCAGCGATGGCAGCTGCAGGCGAAGACGATGACGACGAGGACGACGATGACGCGCCGAGACGCGGCTCACTATCAAAAGGGAAAGGCAACGGTGCCAATGGCGGAGTGGGAGGAATAGGCGCAGGCGCCAACGGGAATGGTCCTGCTGTACCCAGGAGCTTAAAGGGGAAAGAAACATACAAAGCTAGAACTCAGAGAGATTCTGGACCTGCTCCGAGCCAACAAACGGGTGGTAGGACTAAAGGAAGGAGTAAAGGCAAGAAGAATGAGCGGAAAGGTTCGGCCGTTAGCGAGAAACGAAGCTTTGTCGGCGGGATCTTGAGCGGAAGCGAAAGTGACGAAGAGAGCGACGATGCGAGCTCTTCACTTGAAAACACTAGTCGTGCTGAGGAGTTACAAGGAAGGATCGCGGCGACGTCAAAGGTCCGCTCTAGCGTACACGATAGTGGCAAGGATAGGAGAAAGGATAAGCGGAGTAGGCGAGAAGAGGAACGTTCAGTGGCTGATCGCGAGCAATCAGTCCCAAGAAACGTGAGTAGATTTTGCGCCGATAGTGTGATCCTCATGCGTAGAAGCTGACTGCTCGTCAACAACAGGACATGCTGGCTGGAGTTCACTATGCCCTCAATATGCACAACGGCGCGATGCCGCCATCCTCCAGCGAACGTGCGCACATCCCTCGAGAGCATCATCAATCACACCAAACTTCTTCGACGAAACGCTCTTCCACATATAATTACGCCGACTATGCATCGCAATCGCAACCCCCGATGGGTGTCCCTCGACTACCGCGACCCCCCTCTGATGCCATCAGCTACCGAATGCCGAATGCGCCTACGGCTCCTCTACCAGTCGAGGTATCGCAAATGCCTCTGCCAAGTCATCCGAATCATCAGAGCTATGGGTACGCCTCAGGACAAGTGGCTTCGTCCTCGTCATTCCCTCAATACGGTCAACAGCCTTTTCTAGGATCTGGGAACGGATCATATTCCCTACCATACCCTTACCAACAAAATCAGTCGCAGAATCCCCATCCTTTCCACGGGCAATCGCAGAATCACGACGCATCCGCCTACATGCCCCAAGGTTTTGGAGGGGCCCAACCCAATCCATCTGACGTTCAATGGGACTCCAACCTGCTAGCGCGCTACGCGGAATTCCAGCTCCAGCAGAATCATCAGCGACAGCAACGTCTCTTGCTTGAAAGGCAGAGGCAGCAGTTGGCTGAATTGGGCGTGCCGGTCGATGAAAGATCGTTGCTGGACGACATATTCGGCGGAGTCGGGTCTGGCGGTGGCGGTGGCGCAGGCATGCATTCCAGCCACGTCGTGGCGGGAAGTGGGCGAGGGACGCCGAGCTTGTCAGCAGCAGATCTCCAGAGTCAAGCGGGGACAGGAGAGTTCATCTGGCCGCTCGCCGAAGGCAGTGCTCACAGTGGAGTCGGCGGCGGCGGAGGCGGGGGTGTGGATATCAACCAAAGTGAGAATTACATCAACAGGGATGATCAAGTGGGTGCGGCAGATGTGGACTGGGGGTTCGACGGTGTGGGAGTAGGGATGGACGAAGGCGACCGACGGATTGTGGGAGGAATACCAAGTCCAGTCTCGAATAGCGCGGCCGAGCCGCACAAAAAGGGCAGAAGTCGGGAGAGCAATAGCGAAGTTGGGGATGGAGGGATGATGGCCAAACGAATCAGGTTATAAGTTGATTGGCATCCCGATAGAATTCAGGTGTGAGGGGGTTATGCGGCGCAAGGTGGTATACACGTGCATCTGCCCATGACTCGGGATCTAAGTTTGTGTAATGTACATCTCGTAGTATTGTAGCTTATGTACAGTAGATCTAGAATTGGTATCTGCGGCCTATGAGTACTGTATGTATGATAGCTCTATCGGTCGTCCAGTCATGACAATACACAATGCACATGGTCCGGTACAAGCAACAAATGCGGAGAAGGAACCAAGCCGCCATCGGCAAGCTGCTAGGCGCATCCACGCCTGTTGGCACAACAAGAGGTGAAGCCTGTCGTATTCGTCTACCAATGCCGAACTCAAGGTGCAAAAATAAGCACGACGTCATCTTCGTCGTCCGATTCGTCTGTTTCGTCGGACTCGTCTTCGTCAGAGCGGTCTGCATTGCCAGAGCGGTCTGATCCGCCACTCGAATCAGTCTATGGAGCAAGACGCGATGTCAGCTACGAATATTCTCTATTCGAGCTAGCTGACTGTAGACAACGATACGGGCTCACCTGGACAGAAGAGACGACCGAGGCTGAACTTCTAGGTGAATAGGGCTCACTCGCGCTCCTATCGCCACCCCTAATCTCACTTGCTTCCTCGCCATTGTCACGTTGATGACCTGATCCCAACGCCAAACCTAAATTGCGCATGCTCTCGGCCAGAATTGATGAATCAACATCCATGATCCTTTTTCTGGTCATCAACTTCCTGTCGGATTTGCTCATGAGACCAAAGGACGAAGGGGAGCAAGGCGTAGATGTC
This sequence comes from Cryptococcus sp. GC_Crypt_3, assembly GCA_026538395.1. Taxonomy (NCBI): domain Eukaryota; kingdom Fungi; phylum Basidiomycota; class Tremellomycetes; order Tremellales; family Cryptococcaceae; genus Cryptococcus; species Cryptococcus sp. GC_Crypt_3. Next base: position 10,329 of record JALPCB010000036.1, read on the forward strand.
GACGTGGAAGAACATATGGCTAAGAGAGGGATACCGTCGTAGTGCGTGATGGATCGCTTTCGTTTGCCTTTCAGAGGCGAGAACGACGAGGAGAGAGTGTGGAGGGTAGGTGACTACGGGATAGTGGTGTAAGAGTGGGGTCAGCTTCGTAAACTACACCACGTCTTTAGATAGTACTTACACAAGCTTGAGCTCCCGTGTAGCTCGGACGAGCAATGAGTAGACCCGCCGGCGATGAAGGGATGTCGCCTTGATCACGTGGGATTGAGGATGTCTGCTGTTGGAGCAAGGCGACAACGCGGACCAAAGCTAAGGGAGAAGTGGTGATCCGCCACAGGACTTGAGCGAGTAGAGTATCGTCGTTGGCTACCTGCTCTTGGCTGTAAGCAGCAAGGCTGCCAGGCGCCATCGCGTCGGAAGCACAGTGAGATGGATATGGAGCAGTAAGAGCTGGAGTGGTGCTCATGCCGTGGCTAGAATGCGTTTGGCAGTTGTCTTGCGAAGTGAAACGAGAGGGATCACGATGAGAGAGTGTATAGAGAATGAAGTCGATTGCACTAGTCAATGTGAGATGCAAAGATGAAAGCGGATAGGAGTGAATATATGATTTCAGTGGTTGACTCAACATCTAATCACATGAGCACACACACACACACACTTCATCATCTCGTCAAACTTGTGTGCGCACGGACCATCTACCAAATTGATCTGCCACTTTGGCTGCTGACACCGCCACAGCAGCAGTGACAGCATCAGTGACTCTGCGTGATTGCGCGGATGGAGTACAGCTTCTTAGTGCTGTGCAGAGAAAGGAGTCTCGTCGCTCATTGTCAATTACGGTAGGTAAATACATATACACAGTGTATATACCTGCACTCTCCGAGTCTCCATACACTATCCCTCTGGAGCTTGATACGCATCTCACACTGATCACAGATAGATCCGCAGAGCTCACGAGCACGTGGCACTTTTCCCAACGCGGTATGTGCATGTTCTCAGGGTCTCGCTGCCCTCCTCCCCGCGTTCGACAAAGGAGATAGAAAGCTAAAATCTAGTACACCGACTGCTCTTTATCTTTCACACCACCACTCCACTTCTACTTCTTCAATTCGCTCACTAATCTCTCTGCATCCTATACTCCTCGCTTGACTCGGTACGACCTCGCGACGATTCTTCATATGGCTTCTGCCTGATAGGTGAGTAAACTTGACTTTTCATCTCCTCATCACGCGTTCGAGAGCTATCTGAAATCACGTATTCCCCAAAAAGTAATGATCGTTTGGGAGCCGAATAACTGACACGCCCTCACCTGTAAATCTCTGGCAGCACGTTGACCCCAGTGCATGCCATCTCGTCAACGACGTTCTTTCTCACCTACAATCGCTCCTTGCGTCTCGGTAAAGAGCAAGTTCACCATCACCACCGACTCCGAAATCGACATTGATACCCCCTCCGCCACCCCGTCTCTCGCATCGTCCGCTCCCAGCTCAACATCCATCTCTGATTTGTCTCCTTCTCCAACCGATTTCCACTCGCAGCCGTTGACGTTCCTTAGACGGCGCATCGCCCCTTCCGCTTCAACTACTAAGGACGAGAAAGCCGCCAAGACGCCCTCCTCACCCAAAGCCCCAACGGCTAGCAGGATGTTCAGCTCGCGTAAATACACGCCTTTGCCTACTTCCTCGAATGGCCAAAACAGGAAACGCGCCGGCGGCGGTCTGTCGTCTTGGAAGAGATGGGCAATACTAGGCACTGTCACTTTGGTCGTCCTCGGTTTAGGATACCATAGATATTCTGGAGCCTATTCATCCGAGACGATCTGGGATGACGAGAGTGAGCATCCCCTCTTTTCTTCTACGATGCGTCTGCGACTTCGAGTACCTTACTGACTGCACACGCTTTCAGATACGTACACACCCAAGCTCGACGACGATGTCGTTTCCGGCGACGGCGTCGACTATAGCTCCCCTCCTTTCCGACCTGTCGACTCGGGCGTGGCCGAGCCCAACGCGCATGAAGATCCGGAAGACGATCTCCTGCATGCTCTTCCAATCGGCAAGCCTTCCAGCGCTGACGATGACACGGATCCTGAACTCGCTACTAGCCCCCACAACCCAGAATCTGACGAGGCCAAGGACGCAGCCGAGGCAGATGACGACTTCACCGAGATCACAGACACTGATGCGACCGAGGACAACTCTGGTCTGCCTACGTCTTTCGAGGACGACCCAGATGCGTCCTCGACAGAGGCATGCGTCAAGCCATACTCTGCCGACAAGCCCATCGTTCAGTACGCGCTCACTATCGATGCGGGCTCTACCGGTTCTCGTATCCACGTGTACAAATTCCATAATTGCGGTCCATCTCCTCAGCTTGAATACGAGACGTTCAAATCCATCAACCCCGGATTATCGGCCTACGCTCGTGATCCTACAGCGGCTGCTGCTTCTCTCGACCCTCTGCTTGAGGAGGCATACCGAGTCGTTCCTAAGGAACTTTGGAAGTGTACCCCTGTCGAGGTCAAGGCGACCGCCGGTTTGAGGCTTCTCGGTGCCCAAGAGAGCGTGGCGATTCTGGACGAGGTCAGGAACAGGCTCGAGACCAGCTTTGATTTCTCTGTCGGTGGAGAAAAGTCGGTAGAGATTATGGACGGAAAGGATGAAGGTGAGCTTGCGTTCATTGCGATACGCAGAATAATCTGACAATTTGGATAGGCGTTTACGCTTGGATTACTGCCAACTACCTCCTCAACAAGATTGGAGAGGGTGCCTCCTCGACTGACACGCTGGCCGTGATGGATCTTGGTGGTGCTTCAACTCAAATTGTTTTCGAACCCACATTCCCCGCCGACTCTTCCCAGAGTCTCGTTGAAGGCGAGCACAAATACGCACTCTCCTTTGGTGGCAAGGATTTCACTCTCTACCAGCACTCATATCTCGGCTATGGTCTCATGCGCGCTAGGCGAAGTGTCCACAATCTTGTGGCTTTCACCTGGAGTTTTGGCCGCGGAGAGGTCGAGTGGGAGGCTCTTGGAGAGCACGTCGAGGTGCCCAACCCTTGTCTATCCAGGGGCACGAACAGACGTGTCGAGCTCGACCCTCCAGGACGACAGGCTGTCAACGTCACCATGCACGGTGTCATGGGCAGCTTCGAGGCGTGCAACAGGGTTGTTGAATTAGTAATGGCCAAGGACGCGTGAGTGCTGGGTCAAATCATCGCATCTGAAAAACGCTGACTTGACGTGTTAGCATTTGCGAGGTCAAGCCCTGTTCGTTCAACGGTGTTTACCAACCATCTCTCCTCGACACCTTCCCTCGCGGCCAGCTTCTGGCCTTGTCATACTTCACCGACCGAATTAAGCCTCTTCTCCCTGCCAACGCCAACGCGGACCTATCCATCGCCGAGCTGACGGACATCGCCAAGGATGTTTGCGCCGGGCCCACAGCGTGGAAGACGCGATGGGGCAAAAACGCCGAGGCCATGGCCGAGTTGGAGGACCGACCAGAATACTGCCTCGACCTGACATTCATGAACGCCCTGCTCGGACTAGGATACGAGCTGGGGCCCGAGCGAGAGCTTGTCGTGGAGAAGAAGCTGCGGGGCGTCGAACTTGGTTGGGCGCTCGGAGCCGGTCTTGCATTGGTAGAGAAGGCAGAGTTGACCTGCATGGCGTGATTGGGCTTGCTCTCTATGGACAGCAGCGAAACAATAGAATTTTCATTAGAGTGCGCATTTACGAGTCGAGCAGCGTTATCGCTTCGCGAGACTCTTTCTTTTGTACATTTGTACACGACAGACAGTCATTCCGATTGCTGCTCACTATCATTGATCAAGACTACTTTCATTTTGGATATACAGGTCTCGGTGGTTGGGGATCATGCACTCCACTTGCAACATGCGCCAGAGTACTGATCCCATCAGAAGCAAAGGAGTGACGCACTGACCCTCTGTGTGTGTTGCACAGATCCTCGTTGCAGTCTGTCTCGCACTGATCACTGATGAGTAATCACTGATCACTTGCAACGTTGACACTCATCAACAAACCTGCTATTGACTATACAAGTATGAGTCTTCTTGTGTTCAACTTGTATCGATTCCCTCGACTTCATCAACGTGTTCGCGCTTCCTTCTGGCCAGAAAAATACTTTGGGGGAAATGATGACTCGCCTGCTCAAAAGCGAGCGTCCGCAATCAAGCGCGGATGATGCTCTGCCGTACCCTCGTACATCCTCTACGCCCAGAGGAGGAGGCGGGGTGAAACACGCTCTATCCCTACCTGATCTAACGACGCCGCTGCTAGACCCCGCATCATGGGTCGAAGTCCCCCCTTTCGCCTTTGCATCTCCCACCCAGCCCTCCTCGGCGAATCCGAGAAGCGTATCGTCCTCGGTCGGACGAACGATGCAGATGCAGATGCAGAGCCGTCGTCCCTTCTCACCCAAGTTGGCTATCACGCCTATAGGTATCATTGGTGCGGCGGTCGGAACAAGAGATAGCGGTGGTGATTTTAGGACCAGTGCGTCTTCATGGTCGAATGGCGTGCAGAGTACGGCGAGTCACAGGCAGAGTGTCGTCAGTACGCTCGCTAGGCGCAGAGGAAGGAAGAAGGCGGGGTTGGAAGGGCTGAATGTACTCGTGGCTGGGGGTAGAGGCGCTGGTAAAACTAGGTGAGCTCGAGGGTCCATCTGCTTCATTGGCCGTATGAGCACAGAGTCCTGAGCTCACCAATGCGTGCGATAACAGCTTCATCAACCTGTTGGCTACCTCACTTGCCGTCACGGACATCGATAAGACGCAGCCGCTGGAACGGAACACAACATCGCACGAGCCATCTGGTGGTCCAGTAGTTCCTCTTGGAACCGTGCAGCCAACGACTCGACCGAATGCACGTACGATCATATCCACCCTATCCGACCCCTTGCAAGTACGGTTGATCGATACGCCAGGGATCCAACTTGATCCATATGACGAGGTCAAGGCGAAAGAGCGTGAGAGGGGTGTTCTAGGTTTGCTGAGGATCATCGAGGATAGATACGAGGATAGGTTGAGAGAAGAAGGAAAGGTGCGAAGGCGGATTGGAGAAGAGGATCAGCTGGTTCATTTGGGTGAGTGTAGTGATCTCTACAGCAAGACAGGCGAACAACACTGCATCTCACATGAACGTTGGCAATGGCTGACGAAGCTTGTGGCTCTTCATGGCGCCACCGCAGTCATCTACCTGATCGATGCAAGAGAGATCCTTCCCCCCCGTGCTGAAGGAGAGACGGTGCAAGTGGACTGGTCATGCGTCGGCTTGTTTGACGACGACAGCGACCTCGCCAACGTCGGCTCTTCCCCGCCGAAAGAGGTCGACGGCGTCGTCGTGGGACTGACAGTCTCTCTGGTAGAAATAGACATAGTGAGCTGGGTTTGCATTGTGACACTGAGAAGCGATAGCAGCTGACATTCGCGCGTTTGCACGATCACAGCTCCGCCAACTCGCTCGTCGGGCCAATGTCCTTCCTGTGCTTTCGCATGCTGACGCGCTGACCAGTGCGGAACTCGCGAGTGTGAGGCAGGCTGTGGGACGAGATCTGAGGAAGGCGTTTGGTCATGAGCTGGGAAGTGATTGTGGCCTTTATGGTATGGGAGACGAGGGAGAAGATGGAGAGGATCAGGTCAGTAAAACTCTTCTGTCACCAGCATTCGATGATGCAGCTTGTAACGCAGAAGTTGTGCGAGGCTGATTGTCATATTCAGTCAATCGAACAAAGCGTTGCAGCAGAAGATGCAGTGAATGGCCGACCGGACCGATCGTCCGCATCGTCAGGCCGCAACATCAACACGAACCCACAACCATACGCCATCTTCTCTCTCGACGTCTCATCAGCGGATCACGATGGCCAATCCAGCTTCGCCCGTCGTTATCCATGGGGCAACGCATCAGCCCTCTCCGCTCAGCATTGTGATTTCACCCGCTTACGCCATGAGATCCTGGTGCAGCGACCTGAAGGCTTACGAACCCGCACGACGCAAGTGCTGTATGAGCAGTACAGGACAGAGAGATTGTTGGCCAGGCGTCGGACTCAGATTTAGGCTATAGTGCTCGTAAGTGATCTACGTCGGTCTCTTGTAAGAGTCCGCCCGAGTCCTCGTTGATTCAGCGGCTGACTCCACTTTCAGTAGGACGTTGATGAGGTATCAGCTACGACCGTTGTTCATTGTGATTCTCATCTTATATCAAAGTATACCATAGTCTGCATACTGCAGTGTTGTCCGGTCATGATGGCATTGCCAAAGGCTGAAAGACCATGAACACAAGATCGAGTAGTTGCTTTATCCTTTAATGTCCGTACATTCATTTCACATATTAGTATCAGATTGGTCGTCGTCGAATTGCTGCATCAGTACTGGCTGCAGATGCATCGAAGTGCAAAAATTGCCGATATCACCATGTCACGTTATCGCAATGATCGTGCAACCACTAATTCCAACTATTGCAGGAGACGCTCTCACGAGAATTACCACTACCTATCACTGTATAGCTGTACATCTATCTCGGACTAGTCATAAGACACAAGCGTATTTCGCAATTATATCGTCTTCTTCCCCTCTTGATCGACCTGCTCAACAGCCTGGTCCAACGTCATCTCAGGGACCTCGAATTCGGCCGCGCTCTGTCCAACACCAGGAAGAACCAGGGGACTGTTCTCCAGCGCATCGGTATATCCCTCCGAACCATTCCCGTCATTCCCGTCATCGCTGTCTTTCAAACGCGAGGGCGAATGAGGGTCTTGGCCCGTCGTATACGGGCTCGAGGGGGATGAGACGGACGTAGAGGAGCTTCCTGTTGCTGAGGCTAGCTCCATTTCTTTGCGCAGACGTTCCAATTCCCGCTCGAATCTGTAAGCTATATTAGCAGCGCTTCATTCGAAGCTAATAACCATGCTGCGGTAATGAAGCAGCGCTGTACCCACTTTCGGCCAAAGACTTCGACGTAGAATGACGCGCCGTTCCACGTCGACGCGGCAAAGATGAGAACGAGGAACACGCTGCTTGCCCTCGGAGAGTTGATGAGAAGCGTCGCAGGAGGGATCATGAAGACGATACTGTAGACTGTGGGAGAGTATGGGTGAGTTACGGCTTTGTAAAAGCGGTTTACGTCACCCACTAAGTTGTCCGAAGATGAACCATAGTTCTCGATGCTCAGGCCTTATACCTTGAAGCGCTTTCCCTATAGGCCCACGCTTATCGTTGAGCAAGCTACAAGTCCGAGGCAATCAGCGACGATGCTATGTGCGAGACATCGAGTGTGACGCACAAATGGAAGCTGTTCTGCCTCTGCCCAGCCTCGATCTTTGACTTCCGGTCGACCGAAATGAACTACGAGGATGCACTGTCAGCCACCTACAGCCATACCGCGCAAAGGGGAGACACACCTTGTAGTACGCTGCTTGCCAGAGGATGTCTGGGGGAGTCAATGTCAGTGACCATAGTGACCATGAAGTGCACAGCGTGACAACCACTTACAAGGTACGCCGCTTATCAGGATCATAGTATACCACTTGTAGTCGCCAACATGGGCAAGCCCGGGGTATCGCGCTTCGGCATTGACGTAGTTGTGTCTAGAGAGAGAAACAATGGGTATAGGTCAGCTTCATGGCGTTTACGATACCCGAGTCGACGTATGATGGTAGACTGACTTAATGATTGTAAGGACGATTGGCGGGTAGATATGGATAAAGATACTGGTCACTTTGTCTAGCGAGTGGAAGACGAGCGAATTACGCCATGTGATGATAGCTGATGCGAGTGGGCCTAAGGTATCGAATGATATCAGCGAGGTGGTAGGGTCGAGGGATGTTGCATCGGCCGAAAAGTCAGCTCACCAAGTGTCAGGAGATAGCAGCAGATGAACAAGATCGTTGAAGAAGGGAAGACCCAGATCCACAACAGGTCCAACACGTTGACAAAGTAACAGAGGCTATCAAAGTATCAGACATCGCCATGCCTCGACAGGTTTTAAACTCACTCTGCAAGGACTTGGTCAGCTTGAAAGGTAGGACTGTCTAAAAGCTGACTCACCAAACAAGAAATAGTGCCAGGCTTTGCGCTTATACTGATAGATCCGCGTAGGCAGGTAGAATGCGCTTTGGACGGTATACGCAAACGGCATCCATTCGGGTGCCGAGCCATATAGCAGACACGTAAAAGCGAGTGACATGACGCCGAACAGGAAGGCTGCGCGAGTGGTTCGCTGTATTTAGCTGTGTTCCTGGAAGGTGTCGAAGGGGCAGCTACTTACAGACTTTATCTTTAGTCCGCACGACCTGGGCCGAGCGCCATGTTCCGCTGAGATGCGTGACCTTTGCCGCGAGCTGAGCGCGTCAAATATCAGTCGTCAGTGGGAAATCACTTTAGATTTCCCCGAGTAAGAAACGGCAGAACAAACCTTGACTTTGATCCTCTCTACTTCTCGCTCAACTTCAACGCGATACTTCTCGCCCCTACTCCTAGCCTCTCGCGCGCGTCCTTCACTATCATGTCCACCGCCTTCGCCACCGGCAGTTCCATCATATTCATCCAAGAGCAATATACCGCCGCCTGCGGGCGTCCTGAGGCCTTTGGGGAGTAATTCCACCGCCCGCGATTTCAGTTTAGCAGATTGCGCTTTGAGTCGGCGTTGATATAGGTCCAGTCTGGAGTCTGTGCAACACAAATTGTCGTAGCGTGTTAGCTACATAATGGGCTTAGGCTTGATTCGGTCTAGAGTCAAAGTAGAGGAAGGAGTCGTACGTACCAAAGAACGTTTCCACGACATCTGCAAACCGCAAAACGATATCAAGTCAGCTTGAGCTCCCAACATGTGTATGACCAGCGGAATGACGCACCGAGCAGAGTCAGAGCTCCGGCCAATTCATCCCCGTACCGATCAAGACTGGCGAGCGTCATGAAGTTGCTCAGAGACGACGAACGCGACAGGTCGGGTCTCGAAGGCGGTCTCGACGAGCCAGATACACCTAGTGTATCCTGATGATCGTATTTCGACATGTTTCACTGTCGCACCGCCGTGTCGGTCGGTACTTGACAGCGTGATGTTGGTGTTGGTGTTGTTGCTGATTCACCTCGGTGATCAAGTCCGTGCTTTCTATCGGATATAGGACTTCGTAGTGGTCAAGCGCAGCTAACTTTACCGCAGATGAAGATGAGTAGCGCTAAGAGGATGAATGCTAAACGAAGAACAAGCGCAAAAGTGGGATGAAACGTTTACTGCGCGTGTATTCGTGTATTCGTGTACTCGTATACAGTACTCGAGTGCTCTCAATATGATGACCGAATTCTTTCCTTTCCAAATCAGTGACGCAATGATCCCAGGCACGGGATTGGAGGCAGAGGCGAAAACGCTCATGCAGTACTCAGATACATGGGCCATGCAACAAGAATCGAGTACAAAACTGCTGACTACATACATGGAAGAGACTTGTATGCTACTGTGGACCGATAAGCACCACGCCTATTGGAGAACCTTGGTGACCACTCCAAGAACCTTTGTCTTCGCCTCCCTCAACAATATGAGTTGACCCTCCTTGAGGAACTCTGCGTGGGTGATGAACTCGAAAACGACCTTGGACCTGTCGCCTGTCCTTATGAGACCTGATGGGTGATCAAGAGAAACTATTCGGACCGTTTGCTACTCATGCATATTGACCGTCAGCATCTTGGTGATCGCACAAAGCACGGACGACGGCGACTTACACGAATGGCGCCGCAATGCATCATCGCTTGATACTTTGGCTGTATCGTACTTGCGTGGTGCAGAACCATGACCATGCCTTCGAACCTCTTCACAGCTGTATACGACGTTAGTAGCTTTCCTGCATGATGTAATGATAGACGCACCCTTTGGCGGATTGTCCGACTTCTCCATGAGCACCATTCCCTTGCGTACCTGCGTCCGCTTTATCCGCTTGAGCGCGAAACTGGGAACAAACGATGATTTGAATAAGTAAAGTACAGATAACACATCAGAGAGGACTCACGAGACACTCTGGCCAGCTTCACCGCTGTTGACCGAAGCTCGCTTGCGTTGAATGGTCTTGACGGCAGTCGGCAAAAACTGGCCCACAGAGTCTGGCCCAAGCAACACCGCATCGTTGGCTAAGTGGACAAGTCAGCTTTGATCTCATGCGGCTAGAATCTCAGCTGACCATGCACTGTTCCCGCCGTGATCACTCCACTCTGTGCAACGAAGGTCATTAGCATAAGGTCATATGCTACGTGCTTTTGCAGACTCACAACTACAGTCCCAACGAAAGGCACCGAGAAGACGTCGCTGATCTGGAACTCGAATGGCGCATCGACCACATACCTATCATCGTTCTGTGATGAAGGCAGACAGTTGAGGAACGTCCGTAGCATTGGGAGGTTATGGCCGGTGACGTTGGAAACCATAAAAATGGGACAAAGCCTGTTGACAAATCAGCTTGGATATTTCCATCGACTGATCCCAATCACTAACCTAGCTGCCGAGGCCGACCCGATGGGCTTGCCTAACAATCGTGCACAGTCGACGGCTTGTTGAGGGGTGTCCACGAAGACTGGTATGCGCCTGTGCAGGGTCGCGGTTAGTATTTCTTGTGATATCGAGAAGAGATCAAGAGGCAACATACCGACAGCCAGGACTTCTGAGGACTTTAGTAAGCATGTTGACGGTCTGCTCAAGGATCTTGGGCGGTGTCATGTCAATCTACGGTGTCGCTCAGCTATCACTCTTTGCAATATGCAATACACGCAGCAAATTACCTTGGTCACGCAGACTGCTATTGGCACGTTGAGAGCTAATGCCACGCCAAGGTGTTCCTTCAGAGGAAGTCGATGAGCTGCTACACATTCAAAGCGATGTCTTCCAGCTTACCTTTGACATTCCGATCAAGCCCGCATTCCCGCCAACCATCAACATAACATAGTCTGGCGCACATCCACTAAGACCATATAACGTAGTCTTGAAATATCTGTGATATGTCAGCGCGGGCATCATCATGCGAGACTGGCCATGCTCACCTTTCATGCCCTGCCAAGTCGATGAAGCTGACAAGCTTTGCTGCACGCTTGCAGATTTCCTCCCAGCCCAGCTTCTCTCGCTTTGCAACTGCCAATCCATGGCTGTGCGAGTCTGCAGCGTCGGTTGCATGTGACGTCGGAATGACAGGCTGGCCAGTAGGCGAGAAACCTAGTATCTGCAGCGTGCATGTGGTCAGTTTGGAATGATGCCAAGCAAGCTCTCGCATCATTTACTCACCTCGCCACCGACTGAGCTAGTTCGACCCGTCTCGATCTCGTGAGGATGACGGAACAGGGCTACTCGTGCCTATATCAGTGCATTCGTCAGTCACACAAGCGAATCTGATGTAGATCTAGGGGACTACCGGACTCACCTTGCCTCTTCCGTCATCCAAGCCACCTCTGGTCAACACACCAAGCGTCGTGCTCTTACCAGCATCCACATTACCCACGACTGCAACGCGCACTTCCATGATCTCCTCGACGCCTCTAGGGGTTAAACGGACTTGCCAGCACCCGTAGGCGCCCTCCCGCCTACTCTCTTCGTGGATCTTGTACAGCTCGTTCAACTCTGCCTTGAGCGCTTGACAGACGGCTCGTAAGCGCTCAACTGAAGCCTCCAGTTCTTGCAATGTCAGGATCTTGCCTATTGTCGGTATTGGTATTGTCTCGTCCGATGCGGGAGTAGTAGCCGTAGTGGTTGTGGGTGGTGGAGGATTGTAGGTGTGTACGGGGGACGGATGTGCCCCGAGCGGTATGATCGTCTCGCCATGCCCCTTGAGCAGCGCAGATGCGAGTCGGGATTGAAGTTCATCTTGACTACCCTCAGTGCCGACGAGGTCCTACACACCAATCCATATTGATCAGCAAGCAGAGCTCAACAGTACTGTACGAGCAACGAGACTGGACGCACCTCCAGAGGGAGCTCCTGGACGTCCTCCGTCTCTTCGTGCAACTTGATCTCGATAATCGGATCCTTCTTCACTGCCAGCGATACGGGTATCTTACCATGATGCCGAGCCAGTTCAGCCGCCGTGTGCGCCTCGCGAGCTTCTTTGATGGCTATCTGATGCTTCTCGTATGATATCGCCTCGATCTCAGCTTGGAATGACTTGAGCGTCGTCATTCTGTGCCCCTTGCTCTACTTGGTGGTGGTCTAGGTGATGGACGATGAGGGATCAAGGATCAAGAGATGAACGTGTTTGCCGTCCAAGAGAAGTGGATTCGAGCGAGTGGTGAATATAAACAGAGAACAATTGAGCAACAGAGCTACCCTTTTCACCGAATATGAGAGCGTGCAGGCGGTGGCAAGATTGCCCAATCTATCGAGTCGGCGTGATGATAGCGATGCGTCAAGTAGAGGAGTGTACGACATGAGGCATCCGAGTCAAACGTCCAGTCAAGTCGATCGCGCACGTCGGACAATCAAGTGGCAAACGGGGCCCCCAACCTCCAGCTTACTCTTCAACCGCACAAAGACAAAGGGTCAATCAACCCTTTGTACCCTTTGTTCGACCTGCGGGTATAATGCAGTTGTAGCTGCGCTGTACACATATGCATGATGCCCTCTACACGCTACTTGTCTAATCCTTTTCACCGACACGCACGAGCCATTCTCCTCTCTCCTCCTCGTCCATCTGCCTGAATCGGCCGTCTTGACCTTCTGGGGATGTCTCATCAGAGGACGACGACGATATACCAATCTCGATTTCGGTCGCTTTGAAATCTGTTGCGCAAACAGACGAGAGAGTTTCGATAGCCAACTATGTATTCTAGGTCAGTATAGCTGTACGGACTGACGTGGACAGTCCTAGCTCACCTCGATAGTACCTGCTCGATCCAGCACCGTCTTATCTGCCTCGAGAGTCTTCCACCGCTTCTCGAGCTGCAATAATAATCCAGAGTCAGCCAGGACTTCCAGTAGATATCTAATCACGACAGACGCACATAGTTCGTCGCCTCGGTTTGCTTCTGCCCTGACGCCGTTGCCTTGTATCCAGTAAAGTATCCTGCTGGGTCAAGCTTGAACACTTGTGGGCCTCTCTCGTCGTCGGGTCCGATGAGGATCATCGCTGCGTGATGTCTAGACTTAGCGTGTGTCTACGAGCAGAAACAGAGTGAGAGGATACTCACAGATACCCATGGGTCGCATGCCTGCACGTTGGGTGTAGACCTGGTTGATGTTCGCCATTCGCTTGGCCACTGCGAGGGGCCAAAGTCAGCTGATTTGAAAGCCTCCATTCATCTCAGCTCACAAGCTTCAGGGGTGATCTCGTAGCCATATTTGTAACGGAAAGAAGCGGCCTCTGATCGTGTCCGCTGCACTTGTGCTCGAGCGTCGGCTATGTCACGCAGACGATGTCAGCTGATTTGTGATTTGAAGGAATACTGCTGTGCGAGCACATACCGATCAATCCAGTCATGACACATCCGATGGTGGGTGTGATTTGGAAGAGGTGGGTGATAGTTTCGGGGTCAAGGAGCTTGTCCTGTACATCATTCACGACATTAGCTTCTCGTAGCAAAGCTTCCTTGAGGGGTGTTACTAAGGCAGGATGACGTACGGGCACTTTCCGTTGTGTGATCACGACAGAGGTGTCTTTGCCCCGGATCGCTATCGCGGTAATACCGGCGGAACTGATGGCCTTGAATGCGTATTCTACATGGTGGTATTAGCGGATCATGCCATTGGAAATTTCAGAACTCGGACACCCACCGACTTGATACAGCTGGAAGATCATAACACAGTAGTAGTGTCAGCGGTTCGCTCGAAACAGTCAAGAACATCTTCGCGAAGCGGATGTAGGCGACTACATACCCTTCCTTCAGGTGAGAAGACCGTCAAGTATCTGTGATTGCAAGGTCAGGTATGCTCTCCATGATTTGGGAGGGGGAGAATAACGTACCGGTCATAAGATGAACGTGACATTGTCGCTGGCTATTATCGATCGCTGACGAATAGTCGAAGGCGAGTGAAGCAGAGGAACGTATCGTTCAAGCTGGGGGATGACTATTGAGCTGAGAGGGCAGAGGCGAGAGATGCGTGTAGACAGATCAACAGCTTGGAAGTATCGATTGACTGATGTATCAACTGACTGCCTAACGAACGACGCGCAACGCATCAGCGTCAGCCCTTGACAGTGGTCGATACGGGGGCCCATATAATCCAGCATTATATAGTCTTTCCACCTTTTTCTCATTTTATCCTCGTTCAAGCACGGCTGACGTAATACGTGATTCGGCCCACTCCGCTTCCGGGTGACCGCAGCGTGTCAGCTCAAGCATCATTGCTGTGCGAGTCCTCCATCTCGTTGATACTGACTCGTATACTACTTGGTATCCCAAACACGACTCCATACACCTGTTCTACCGCTATTTCGCCCGTATAGAGATTAGACACAAACCATTATGTCTTGGTACGTCCCCTCCTCTTCGAACTCCTGACCACCAGCTGACACCTCCACAGGGGAGGGTACGTGGTCCTTCGTTCGCAGCATCAACCCAAACACCGACTAGCCATGCCATCCACAACGATCAAGTCATTGACTAACATGATCCGCTCTATCTTGTAGATTAAAGAAAGCCGCCTCGAGGGCGCAAACGACGTTGATGCAGAAGACCGGTCATGTGGATCGTACCATCGACCGCGAGTTTGCAGAGGAAGAAGGCAGGTACAGGACGTGCGTAGAGCTATCACCGTATAATCTGCAGTCGGGATTGCAAGGCTGATTGTATCCCTGCTTGTGGATTTAGGATGGAGAAGGAGACGAACAATCTGCAGAAGGAGGCAAAGACATACCTCGATTCCATGCGAGGTGAGTCCGTAGTAAACAGAGTTATGGCTGGAACCCGTGACTGACACTTGAGGCAGCTATGGCATCATCCCAGGCGCGGATTGCAGAGACTGTCTCTCTCTTCTACTCCGCTGATAGAACAAGTGATGTAAGCTATTCTAATATTGCAGATTATGCTGGATATAGCTGACAATCTGTTGCTAGGGCGCGATTGCTGGGCATTCTTACAAGGCTGCTGTGGACGAGCTAGACGCCGGTGTGGGCAGGGAGCTGGTGAGCTGCGCTCTGTTTCGTGTTCAAAGATAGTCGATGCTAGCGTAGCAACGACGTAGGACGCACCATATCGCGCTACCGTGCTAGAACCAATTGGAAAGTTGAACAGCTACTATACCAACATCAACGCCTCTATCACAAAACGAGATCACAAAGTGAGCGCACACATCAGTCCTTAGTGGCCAAACACGCACTGCTAGAACACAGGACGTGGCTGACACCATCCTTCACTCGTAGATGTCGGACTATGACGCATGTCGCGCAAAAGTAAAGAGGCTCGTTGAGAAGCCTGCGGACGATACCACCAAGCTGCCAAGGGTTAGTCGTCAGCTGCCGGTTCATTGTATGTCCCAGAAGCTGATGAAGACCGATATAGGCGCAAGCGGAACACGACGAAGCGCGAGATATCTTCAACCTCCTCAACGATCAACTTATCACTGAACTGCCTATGCTTGTCGATCTGCGAATCCGTGAGCTGCCTTCTGCATCGAAATCAGATCAGAACACACAGCTCATCACAAACACGTAGCGTATCTGGACCCGTCTTTCGAGTCGATGGTGCGATGCCAGCTCCGTTTCGCCGAGGAAGGGTACGAGAAGCTCTCAGGTGTACAACGGTGAGTTATCATTGCCAGAATACAGTGGTCATGGTTCGGACGAAGGGCTCATATTGACTTCGTCGTAGGTACTTTGCCGACAATATCCGAGACGACTACGCGAATGGTGCGCTGGACTCCCAGGTTGAGGGCGTGCTTGAGGAGATGAGAGAGTTGTCGATCTTTGGACCATGAGACGTGTAATGCGAGGCAGGGGAATAGAAACGCTTCACTGTTGTACATAACGCTGCAATGCAATTAATGCCGCGGCTCGCGCTGGTTCATTGGCTGGAACAGGCCTCGCGCGCAAGCGTATCGGCGACGAGAGGCTCTCATTCGATCGCCAATTGGGGGTCGATGGTGCCCGCGCACCTCCCGGACGAAACCGAGTATGACGTGCGCTCTTGCAAACGACAAGGCAGCTCCGGGGAAGACGGGAAACGGAAGACGGAAGTCCTTGAGGCCGAAACGACAGCGAGACTTTGTTCTCTGACGAAGAACTGCGCAGTACTTCCATGTAAGGAAGGAAGAAGTAAGTAGGCACGTTGCTGGCGAGGCTACGGCGCGGTCGCGCGGTCTTCCTGGAGAAAGGGTATCAGAGAGCTGCTCACAGAAACCAATCACTTGCCATGAGCGTCATTCATAATGGAGGGCGCATCGCCTTCGCCCCTCGGTATAGCGCCTGAAAAGCTATATAAGGCGACAATACGTGTGCTAGTGCATTTCTCTCCTCCGAACACACTTATCTCTCCCTACGGTGCCACAACAACTCATATCACTCAATCACTCGTTCGCTCGGAATGTCGCCGGATTCCGAAGCACCCAATATCCTGTACGTTGACACGACGGCAGGTGAGGACGAAGACATGCCACTGGACTGGAGCAAATGAGAGCTGCACTACTCTTCTGCTGCCGATCATGTTGTACTCGGGCGAGGATGGGCGGTCGAGCTGACTTATAAGAAGCAGTATGATTTAGACCGGACGTTGAAAAGGATCGCGCGCCAGTCGGACGATATCAACTCCAGCCACAGTGTGGCCAAGAGCATGGCGGACCTTACGGACTCGGACTTTAGGGTCGAAAACGTCGATGCTGCCACTCTCAAAACTGTCAAGGATATACACGCCGCGACCGACGACGAATATGTCACCAAGAACAGTTGCCTCGTTGTAGCCACCAACAAGCACGCGCCATCCGGTTCCGAGAAGGTGATCGACTTCAAGGGCTATGTCAAGCCATCAGCCGATCCATCCGAGATGACGCGTCGTACCGAATATTTGCATCGCTGTCTCAGCCAGTACTCCCAAGACTGGGCCGAATCGACGGTTGGGGAGACGGCGCGCACGACCGTCCAGAGCTTTCCCGATTGCGAACTGATCTGGACAGACATGCACACATTGCAAGCGCTGCCCTGGCTCGAAGATCCCCCTTCCGCCGCTCAGGAGGAAGCAGCCAGCCTTGCTTCCGCCTCCAGCAGCTTCTGAGCTAGGAAGCAGCCGTATACGATGACGAGACCGGTGAGGGCCGTAGAGTTCATAGTCAGCTGTACGTGCGGCGACAGATTGTGGAATGCAGCATGCAGTGAATGATGATGAACGTCGATAACGCATGCGTGGCACCCTTTGGCCCGAAGGGCCAGCACATTTGAAGGCTGGAGATCAGAGACGCGACGCAGGCGAGAGTCGTTTCACATTTGGAAGTGGTCGAGCAGCTCCGCTTCTCTACGTGCAGGAGAATAGCGAGTATTCAACGGACAGATACCACGTGTCGCTCTACTGGCGCGCGTCCAAAAGCTCATTCGCAATCACAGCCAAGATTAAAGCAATGTCACTCCTCTTCCTTGTGCACAATAAAGCAACGCAGTCATTACTCCCAAATGTCCTCTGGATGCTCATTCCTTCCAAGTCCAAGACGCTCATCCCAGATCGAGAGACTTGGGGAAGCGCTACCGCTGAACTCATCGACATGGACATATGACGCAAGAAGTAATAGCCAAGATAACGCCTCTCATCTTTTGAAAGGGGGTAAGATAGATCAGCGTGACTTCAGCCTCGCTTAATCGTCGGTTGTTGATACGACTAGGCAGTTAACTGATATGACAAAGGAAGGGATAATGGCGTCTTGACCGAGACCGAAACCGACATCTCTTGGCGATGACGACTCTGTCCGCTACTGCTGGACTACGCATCAAGGGGGGAGCGAGATGATAGGTACGTACTCTGCGCCCCTCCGTCGTCAAGCAACGGGTTTGATTGCTCTGGGTCTGATACTGTGTGTGTAAGGATGTGTGTTGTAAGGATACCAACGAACAAGGCAGGCTCATGTCGTTCTTCGCGCGCTACACCTGGTCTAGTCTGCGTTCGTCGCATGCTGATGTCGCTGTGCTACCGTCTGAGCTGCTCTGTTTCTCTCACTACTACTAATGTACCAGACGCACTGCAAACGCTGACAATGTCAATGCTGATAAGCAAAATATCCAGCAGACTCGCGCCGAGCAACCAAGCCTCATTGATAATGATGAAATTGATGGGATCTGCAAACTGATCACACTTGTCAACGTGACAACGCGCACTGATCATCATTCCTTACTTACTCCTCCGCTATCCTGTCTTGTCATCATATGAGACTATAGATCAAAGCGGCCTTTAAGACGTTGTTCAACGTGGTGGGGCCATACAGTTACAGATGACACGAGGTCAATCATCACCTCGCTTAGTTGTGCCGCTTCTCCTCTCACGGCGGACAATGATGATGATGATTAGTGATTTGATAAGACTGATGGCTGATGGGTGATGCACAAGTAAGTTTTTTCACTTTACGCATTGTATCCCTCCTTCCGCCTTCCTCCTTCCTCCTTTCACTCACTCCTTGTCTATCTTCCTCTTGCACTCCCACTTTTCGCCCCGTACGCCCCTTCTTCTCTTCCTCTTCGCCCTTCTCCCCCTCCTCCCCCTCTGCCTGATCACTGGACATAGTCGGTCTTGAATCTGTACCGTACTGTGCTGTGCTGTATCTCTGTGCCGTACTCTGTCCTCGACGCGTATTCGACTCGCTGGGAATAGTGTGCAGCTCAACTACCTACATCCACTATCTTCCCTCTATCTCTCTTCCTTACTGTACCTGTCATACCTTGTCCCACTCCTGATTTTAGCAAGTCGCTGTTCGCCTCCTATTCCGACTGTCACTCATCCTCTTGATCCCCTCTCCTCGAGACTCACTCTTCTTGTCCCGTTGACGCAACTTCGACCGGTTCTACGTCGCGTCAGCACCGACAAGGAAAAGCGGAGAATTGCCAATCACCGTCACTCTACTACGACGCGACACACAACGACCTCGTAGAGCGTCTCTCAACCTTGCTTTCCTCTCATCGCCCTTGTTCACCCGAATCTCCGACTTGATCCCACGTCATACACGGCCTTGCTCCTGATCGGCTGTGTCACACACGAAGCCCAGTCCTCCTTTATCGCCTCAGCCAAGTTAACTTGCCCAACGCAACGGCGCTTTCACACCTTCCTCGACGCAGCTGGCGATTTTGAGTCCCTCAAGATGAACAACCAGCACGCCCCTTACCAAGGCGACCCAAATGCCCAGCTCGCGGCGCGTATGAGCGGGTTGGCAGTTCGCGAAGACGGTCTTCCTTCCCCTCAACACCCCGCCAACGGTTCTTCCCATTCGCCTGCCGGAGGCTTGACTAACTACAGCAACATGCCGACGCCGACCAACCGCGTTCCGCCTCAATCTCCATACACTGACCAGTCGTTTCAGTATTATGGCGCGAGCATGTCCATCGATCCCGCTGTGTACGATCCAGGACTCACGTTGGTTGATCCTGCCACTTTCGGCTTCAACGGAGTCGCAATGGCTGAGCTTGGCTCTGGGTCCTTCAGCGGGTTTCAAGTGCCCGTTGATGCTTACGCTACGCAGTGCAACCTGCCACACCTGGGTTGTCAGTCCCAGCATGGTGGTAACAACTCCAACCTGGTTCAGAACCCGGGTATAACCAGGCAGCTCAATCGTCTCTCGCACGTGCAGCATTCTCAGCAGCCCAATGGTCAAGCGGCGTACTCGCAACAAGCCAATGGTGCAGCGGTCACTGGGTTCCACAACTTCCAAGAGCAGAATCCGTACTGGAGAGGGCAGCCGCAGGCAGGCTATTTGTCGCAGAGCACTGTCTATAAGCAAGACAACACGGTGAGCTGGGATATTTCCGCCGGCGTTGGAATAGCAGCTTACAATATGGCAGCGATCCAACTACCATCAACCTCGTCGCCAACAGCCAATGGCGAGCATACGATCTGCTCGCAGCACGGCCTCGGGCAACTTCACTGCGGGTAATTACGCCGGAAGCCCAACTCATGGCAACTTTGCCCTTAGTTCGCCAGCCAACTCGTCGTTCCCGAATCCCAATTACGACACAGCCCTTGCCTATGGTTCGCATCTAAGTTTTCAATATGGCCCTCAGTCTTTTGGAGGCAGTCCCTTCTATCGCGGTGGAACGGGATACATGGCGCGCCCGAGGAGGCTTGACCCTACAGGTACCATTCGCAGCGCCTTGTTGGAAGACTTTAGACTCAACAAGCTCAAGAGATGGCAGCTGTCGGTGAGCCTTCGAGTCATACAGAGCTGCGTGGAGAAAGGCTTATGATTGTTAGGACGTTTTTGGCCACATTGTCGAATTCGCGGGGGACCAACATGGCTCTCGTTTCATTCAGCTGAAACTGCAAGAAGCTAATGAACAAGACCGCTCAAGGATCTTCGAGGAGATACTTCCAGACGCGTTCCAGGTCATGACCGATGTCTTCGGCAATTACGTGACGCAAAAGATGTTCGACGATGGCAACGAGGCGCAGAAGTTGGCGCTTGCTAGGAAGATGGAAGGAAGGGTCGTTCAGCTTTCTATGCAGATGTACGGCTGCCGAGTGAGTATCCAGAGGTCCACGTGCAGAAGTAGCAGCTGACGGTCGCTCTCACAGGTTGTTCAGAAGGCACTCGAGAACCTCTCTACCGAAGCTCGAGCTCTCATCACTTCCGAATTGGAGCCGCATATTTTGGCCTGCGTCAAGTCAGCCAACGCCAACCACGTCATACAGGTATGTTCTCGTCGACTGCACGTGGACGATCTAATGGACTCTTTTGTAGCGCCTGATCATCCTTGGTCCCCCACGGTCTATTGCAGACGCTTTTGTCGGCCATGTCCAGGAGCTTGCTGCGCATCCTTACGGTTGTCGCGTGCTGCAAAAGACGATCGAGCACCTTGACGGGGATATCACGAAGCCCTTGGTCGAGGAAATCCTGCTTCACACCGTCGAGCTGATGCAAGACCAATTTGGAAGTACGTAATGAAACCTCTCTTCTGGATGACGTGGGCGCTGATTTCGGACGAAGATTACGTTGTTCAGACCGTCATCCTCAATGGCGCCCAAGACACTCGTCGCCAGGTTTTGATTGATATTCGTGGTCACATCCTCAGCTGTAAGAGTATTCCGACTTGTCTGAAGGCGACGTCGTCCTGAACCGACATGTATAGTGGCGAGACACAAATTTGCCTCCAACGTGCTCGAGAAAGCCATCATTGCCGCAGACCCGGATGCTCGTCACGAGCTCATAGCGGAGCTCATTGGCGTCAAGCCTGATGAGACTAACAATGTCGGCTTGTTACTGCGGGACGCATACGGTAACTTCCCCTTGCAGGTCAGTCGTAGTCCGTACGTGCCGCAACGCTCTTGACCAACTTTGAGACAGACCGCCATGATTGCTGCAGAGACAGCTCAGCGTGAACAGGTAAGCTATCGACCGGTCTTGTGGAATACACCCCTCACACTGAGGATCTAGATCATCGACCTCATCAAGCCACACCTGCCTCAGATACGGCACACACCGGTCGGTAAACGTATCGAAGGGCGTTTGGCCCAACTCGGCTCCGAAGGCACCAATGTCTCGCTTCGCATATCCATGTCTTCAAGCGCTGCTACCAGCGACACCGGCCCGCTCAGCATGAGCCGAACAACAAGCGCTTCCACCAACCTCACCTCGGCTGAGCCGAGTACGAGCCCTAGTGGCTCGACCACCACTGAAAAAGGCCCGGCAGCTGCTACGACACCGACTCCTGAAGCGACAAAAGGCTCTCCCACCCAAGACGACGATGATCTCGTCAATTTGCTGTCGTAATATCCTTTGGTTCTCTCTTGAAGTCGAAACGTCTGAGCTTTTGATATTGCTGAAAGGTGCTCGAGTAAGTCAAGGTGCGAGATATATATTATGACAGGCGGATGGTCTGTTTTTGGTCTCGGTTGATGCTTGCGTTTATGATTTTTGGACCATATCTTTTTGCACCGAAATAGAGTCATTCGCGAGTTGGAGAGTCATATGAAGAGACTTGCACGTTCATAGCGTATTGGCTTGGTAATTTGATGCACAAATGCTGGATAACGATCAGTGACTTGGACGAAGAGGTGAAACAGTACCAGGATGTTGTCTTGAAAGCGACTCTGCAGCCTTCTTCGTTACTACCATGCATCTCTGTTGCTGTAAGCTGTTAATGCTTGAACAGGCAGCTAACGTCAAAACGAGTAGATCGGACATTATTTCTTGTCTGTTCGGATTTAAGCAGCAGCGCCACGTGGCACACCGCCTCGCCCTCTTGAAGCTGTAAACGCCGCGTCGGCGATTTATTTTCTCTGCCATTCAGTCATGAGCCATTCTCCCGTATGCAAGGGGGTCGGAACGGGATTGCTGCCTCTCTGCGAATCGCTGCACACTCACTCATATCGACTTTTAACGTCGTTCTCTCGTTCTCTCGTCCTTCAAAACATCGCAAAATGGCCATCGGTAAAAACAAGCGTCTGTCAAAGGGCAAGAAGGGTATTAAGAAAAAGGTCGTGGACCCGTTCTCCAGGAAGGGTGAGCGAATTTTCCGCCGAAGAGTCGAAGGAGGGGGATGTTCGACTGGGAGGGATGCAGAGCCATAAGAATGGAAGCTAACGTATGCCTCTTGCCTCTCATCTGCTCTTCTTTACTCGCTCTCGTCTGCCCATCGACCTGCGCTGCCGCTCATACGACTGTCTTGCTTGGAAATGATCTGGAACGTTGCGGAATACAGAGTGGTACGACATCAAGGCGCCATCCTTCTTCGAGAACAGGAATGCGGGCAAGACTCTTGTCAACCGTACCCAGGGTTTGAGTGCGTAGGCGTTTCTTATCTGTCATGCGTCGGCGAGATTAACCTGTGGGGCAAGATGTTGAAGGAAAGTGGAACTGACTGGAATGGTTTTGCGCGATTGCAGAGAACGCCAACGACTCACTCAAGGGCCGAGTGGTTGAGCTGTCGCTTGCCGACCTCAACAACGACCAGGAGCAGGGTTTCAGGAAGATCAAGCTGAGGGTCGAGGATGTGTCCGGCAAGAGCCTTTTGACCTCTTTCTTCGGCATGGACTTCACCACCGACAAGATGCGATCCATCGTCCGTAAATGGCAAACCCTCGTCGAGGCCCACGTCGACGTCCGCACCACCGACGGCTACGTCCTCCGCCTCTTCGCTATCGGCTTCACCAAGCGCCAATTCAACCAGGTCAAGAAGACTACCTACGCTCAATCCTCCCAAGTCAGGGAGATCCGCGCCAAGATGACCGAGATCATGAAGCGCGAGGCAGAGGGAAGCGACTTGAAGGAGTTGGTGCAGAAGTTTGTCCCAGAGTCCATTGGCCGTGAGATTGAGAAGGCTGCCAAGGTGAGTCGGGCGATTTAACGTCGAGCGCGAATATGCGTTATACCATATTCGAATAGTGACTGACAAGACCCCTCGCTCCACAGGGCATCTACCCCCTCCACAACGTCTACGTCCGAAAGGCCAAGATCCTCAAGACCCCCAAGCTTGACATGTCCAAGCTCCTTGAGTCTCACGGCGAGGCAACTGACGTGAGTTGACTCGTCATCTCGAGTAGTATTATCTATGCTGACTGTCTGCCCTCTGCTCTATAGGCTAACACCGGAGCAAAGGTCATCAAGGCCGGCGAATTCGTCGAGCCTGAGATCCTTGAGTCTGTTTAGGGTGGTTGGGCTAGCATGTATACCTATGGCATAACGACTGGGTTCGGGTTGTGTGATTGTGTGATGTCGTGAGACTGAAGCAGCCGTGTGAATGTTCTGTGTCTGTGCAGCAACGCGAGGTCGTCTGTTCTGCTGCACATGCGTGAGAGGCTTCGTCGCTGCCAGAAACGGTGCAAGCGTGGTCGCGTGGTTGCATCACTATGACATGGCCTTTGCGATAGCGTTGCTAGAGGAAGGACAGAAATTCCCCTCCACTATAGAACTATAGTGAAAATTGATAACGAGCAGTGTACGACGCGTCGGAAATAATCAGTCACTTCGGCCGTTTGCACCGTTGATATACTTGCAATCAACTGCGCCTGGTCCACTGCCATATCATTGTTTGACACTCTCATTCGCTTCTTCACCTTCGCTTTGCCTCACGTTTCTCCCCTTGTCTCTTCTCACTGGCCAATCCAGGCGTGTCCCTCATTCGAGTAGTACGCGAGTGCTTGCTTCATTGCCAACGTGTGTCGTGTGAGTTTGAGGGGGTGGGATATCAGCTGCTCCCCAAATCGTCAAGAGCTTGACGGTTCCTCGGGCATATGAACTGTGAGAGAGCTCAAGCTGACTGTCTGCTCTGTATCCCTTTGCTCTCTACTGCATGCGCGCGCTCTGACAATCGGTTATCTGATGTTTCCTCGCCTTGTTGACCTCGCGCGGAACCTGGTGAGTCACGCTGCGCTATCTATCACTCTACGTCACCCTTCCGCTTCGTCCATTGAGTCCACCACGTACGTCTGCTGACTTTCGACTATCTCCATTCAGTTGCCTCGACTGGTCTCGATTGGCCAATACCCCATACCAAACTCCATCTTTCCACTGCTCGCTCTCTCGTTCACCATCGACCAAGAACATCCGCTTCTTCCTCTGCACTTCATTGCCCGCTCGACTCTACCCGCTCGCAGTCGACCGCCTTCCACAAAGACTGGCAGTACGACACATCGCAACGAGCGAGACGACTTCCTAGTTCTTGTCTCTCCGCCTTGACTTGTGTGCCCCTTCGCGCCCTTGTGCCCTTGTGCCCTTTGTCCTGGCGATTCAATTCGTTCTCACCCTTTTTACCCACTTCAATTCAAACAGCCAACCTTGGAGGAGCCATACTAGAGTCAGATTAGCACGTACGTATTATATTCTTTCACTGCCTACTGCCTACTGCCCCGCTGCCCCTTTGCTCTTCACCTTTCGTCCCCGCACTGCTCCTACGCTCGTGACGCGTAGTAGTATTCAACGACTACCCAAAGAGAAAGAGCGGGTTCCCTCTTCCACTTTGCCCCCTTCTTCCTTCGTATTCTACCGTAACTTCCTTCCACTATCATCTCTTTCTTCGCACACTTCTGCTCTGCTGGCTTCTTCTAGTCGAGTCCAGGTCGCTTATACAGCTTTACTCTTGTCGCTTCTCCTATCTCCATCGTCACCCGTCCTCCTGGCAATCCACTGGCGCCCTCCTCAATATACGGGATTCCTCGGCTCTTGCCTGCTGTCCTCGTTACTTGGCCTTTATCGCTCACCTCTATTACGACTTTACGACTTGATCATCAACGTTTGACATCCTAATACCTTCCATACCTTGACCTGCACCGGTCTTCCCTCGCTCGCTTGGTATCTGCCATCCTGTGTTTCTGGACCACCTCAACCGCCGCCTGCCGCCGAAATCATGATGAACGTACCGCCGCCTCTCGATACTCGTCTGGCCCATCAAAATATGCTGGCCTCGTCCGCGTTTGCCCACGATGGTAATCTATCTGTTGATGGCGCTCCCGGTAATAATGGACCTCGATCTCTACCAATCCAACATAATCCCTACTACCTGGCTCAAATGCCAACCAGTTCGGCGTATAGCCAGCTGCTTGCGTCCTCCTTTGGCTCGTCGCTCGACGCGCTCGACCCAGATATTATGAAAGTGAGTCGCGCCGTGCAGAGTGAATATTATCGCTCTGGCTGATCATGCATTCAACTCAGCGACCCCTGGACACGTCATCACTCCCAGCCAACCCGATGAACGGACTCCAGCCTCAAATCGATTCCACCTCGTCTTTCGACAGCTTCGCCCTGAAGAAAGCTCGATATTCCCCTTCCCAGGCGATTGCAACGCCAGGCCAAATCGGCGTACACAAACCCTTCACCCCAGGTCAATTTAACGGCAGCTCGGGCTATATGGGAGGTACAACCGGTACTCCGCTTCATCTAGGCGGACCCCTAGGTCAAACTCCCGCACAAACCCCTGGTATGGGTCAGCCGGGTTCTGCCATCGCTGCTGGCATGCATATCCCCGCCAGCCCATTCGCTGGTATGATCAATGGGTTGAATGGCGTGATGGGTATGAATATGTTCGGAATGGGAAGCTACCCTTACAACCAAGTGGTGAGAGTGGCGACTCTGAGTGTTAAGCCGTATGGCTGACGCCAGCACAGAACTTTGCTGGATCTCCGATCGTTTCACCCTCCATGGACCCAAATACGATGACGGGCAACTACGGTCCAGCCGCCGCCGCTGCTGCGGCTGCGGCCGCCGGTAACTCGACTGGTCGAACCGTGTATGTGGGCAATCTGCCTTCTGGTGAGTATATCACATCTTGAATCAGCGCTGAAACTTTACAGAGGCATCTGTCGACGAGCTTCTCAGTCTCGTTCGTTTTGGCCCTATCGAGAATGTTCGGCTTCTTCCGGAGAAGTCTTGCGTGTTCATCTCGTTCCTTGACGGCTCCACAGCTGCAGCATTCCATGCCGACGCTTCGGTCAAGAAGCTCGCACTTCACGGGCAAGAACTCAAGATCGGATGGGGCAAACCTTCCGTGGTTCACCCTAATGTGCAGAGTGCCGTCGCCAATGGCCAAGCGACACGAAACGTCTTTGTCGGCAACCTCGATGAATCAGCTAATGAGCAAAGTCTACGGAACGATTTGGCCAAATTCGGGCCCATCGATCAGGTCAAAGTAGTCAAAGACAAGCATATTGGCTTCATTCATTTCTTGAGCATCAGTACTGCTATGAAGGTGGATTTTGAGTGGCTCTCTGCCTGTATTCGCAATGCTGACGTCTCACAGGTCGTGGCACAATTACCGGGCGAACCTGGCTGGGAGGGCAAACGTGTCAACTATGGCAAAGTGAGATGTGCCACCGCAGAAACGCAAGGATACCATCTGACCCAACTTAGGATCGGTGCGCATATGTACCGAAAGCCCAGCAAGACGCTGTGCGTCAAGCGCAAACGCAGGCAGCCGCGGCTGTTGCTTCGCAGCACGCGCAGATTCCTGGGACACCTTTCTCGCCCTTCTCACCCATGACTGCTGGCTTTGGCGGCTTCGCCACTCCCGGCTCGACTTGCGGATCTCCCCTCTTCCCTGGGAACGGATTCCCAAACGGGGGATACATGGATGCCAATACTGCTAATCAGGCTGGTAACCGGACCATCTATCTCGGTAACATCCACCCGGACACAAGTCTTGAGGAGCTGTGCAACAACATTCGCGGAGGCATGCTCCAGCAGGTTCGATACTTCCAGGACAAGCATATTGCTGTACGTGATGGACCAAATTGTTATGGACCCTCGAGCTTACTCTTGTGTGCAGTTCGTCACATTTGTCGACCCTGCTGCTGCGATGCAGTTCTACCAGTCCGCAAATTCGACCGGCTTGGCGATCAATCAGCGTCGTCTCAAGGTCGGATGGGGAAAGCCTTCCGGTCCCCTTCCACCCACCATGCTGCAGGCAATCCAATCGGGTGCTAGCAGAAACGTGTATATCGGTCAGATCGCCGACTTTGCGCTATTCACCGACGAGAAGCTGCGTCAAGACTTTGGCGAGTTTGGTGGTGAGTGACCAGTCCAATATGGTGGAGATCGCATCATCTGACCAGTCATCGCAGACATCGACATGATCAATTTCCTAAAGGAAAAGGGTGTGGCATTTGTCAACTTTACCTCAATTCAAGCAGCGCAAAAGGCCATCGAGGGTATCAAACTCAAGCCCGAGTACTCCACCTTGCGTATATCTCACGGCAAGGACAGGTGTGCGAACCCGCCAAGAGCTCTTCAGTAAGTCAGCCCTCACAGCGTATACGAGTGATCGAAGCTTAATGTGTCTATAGCCAAACACCAGGAGGCCGACCTCAGATCCCTCGACAGAACTCTCAGCAAACGCCCAAGGAGGTGAATTTGGGCAATGCGCAGAACGCCGCAGCTGGAATTGAGGAGTTGCATGACGAGGACTATGCGATTGAAGATGACGAGTATCTCGGCGAGGAGCTGGTCGATGTCCCCGAGAACTTTTGAGTAGAGGTGTGTGGAAGAAAGACAGGTTTTGGGCAAATTAGAAAGAGAGGTTGAGCGCGATTGAGCGCGCAACGAGGTGGTGATCTTGGATTGTATACTTGGTCATCAGCCCGTTGATCATCTTCCTGTATCATCAAATACATATCGACATACAAATAAAAATGTGATGTCTTTGTGCATGTGCCACGACACTCGTGTTGGTTGCAACGAGAGCAAGAGCGAGTGCGATAGCCGGCCAATTCCAACGGAAGCAATATGCGAGTGAATAATGCCAGTATACACGTGACTTTCATTTCCAGCTTTTCAGAAGCAAAAGTTGAAAAGTTGGTCCGACAATGGTCTCGACAGTCAGTTCACGGTCATCACTATCATATACAGTGCAGCACACCCCAAGCAATATCCAATAATCCGGGACTTCACACCCAATCCAGATATCATAACGTACAAGTGAGAAGCAAGTCGTATCCGAGATGGCGAAATCAATTCGATCCAAAGCCAAGATGGCCTCGCGGGCACGAAAGAGGATCCAATCGCACTACGCCGTGAGCGATGCCGCGCGCACACAGCGTCTGTCGGACAAGCTCCTGGGCAAGGGCAAGGACGGGGAAGTGATGGAGATTGAGGGTGGGGCCGGTGGTGCGGGTGACAAGGACCAGGAGAAGGAGGAGGACTTTGTCGATGAGGACGAGGATGAGGAGATGGATGGTGAGTCTCTAAGTTTTCTACTTCATTTCATCATGAGGGGTCGGTGTTCGGTGGGCGATGCTGTAGAACACTAGACATAGCACAGCGCCTAGCGTCTTCATCAGATATCACCAATCAGATCACCCCCGCCCGCCTTCCCCCTTCACTGCATCGCTCTGTGACATTTACGACGATTGACATAATAACTAACATGCGTTCATCCGTTTTCAGCCTCGGCGAAAGCATCAGCAAAGGGAAAGGGCGACTCGAAGATATCCACCTCGGGACCAAAGGGCTCGCGTAGGGAATCATGGCGGAAATCCAAAGGCATGAGTCCGCACGTCAAGAAGAATGGCAAGGCCAAGAAGAACTCGAGGCGGAGGTGAGCGGCGCCAGCGAGCGAGCGGAGCGAGCACTGCACGGCGGAGCGACGCGGAGGATCGATTCACGATGAGCGGCTTCCAGAGGGAGGGACTAGTGGTAGAGCATGGGCGCCGGTGCGGAAAGTCTTCCCTTTCACCGATATGCTGCTTCGTCGATTTCTACTATCCGGCATGCGAAGCAGTGTGTGGACGATCACCAGTCCAAGGCGCAGATGGGATGCTTGTTGTACACTTATATAGGCTTCTGATGTGATACCCTTTGCCTTGCTACTGCTTGCTTGTGTAGCAAACAAGTCATCATCAAGCACCATTAATGCGCGAAGTGCATCATATTGTAGTAGAGTATCAATGCCCGACCCTCAGTCTACTCCGCCCGCTTCAGGTCATCTAGCAGTTCCTGTAACCTCTCCCACTCCTTTTGTCCTTCGAACCTATTCCGACGTACTCATCAGCTTCGCTCGCAATAAGATGCACCACAAAGGAACTCACGCATCCCTCGTTCTGCCCATGAACGTGCGGACTAGTCCTCTGGCCTGGAATCGCCAATCGCCCTTTCTCTTTCCATTCGCTTGCTCTGCCTGTTCTTGCTGTGACTTGGCTTTGGGTCCCAGAGTACTCAGCACAGCCACGAGATCTTCGATCTCCGTTACTGCTTCTCTCCAATGGACCAAATCTCGCTCTACCCGCTCATCCGAAGCGATCGAGCACCGATACGCGCGTAAGTAATCTTCCATTGCCCCGGCCCAGTCCTCCTTCCAGCGCAGTAATCGCGCGTGACAGCGCCATACCCTCGCCGAGTCCGATATTCTGGGTAGAATCGTAATGTCGAATAATCGCTCGACTATCGGTAGTAGCCCGAAACCCTCGTTTGATGTTGTCGGCACTACTTTCTCCCCGTCTTTCGTTCCAAGGGAATAGTCGTCGCGCGTCACGCTGTCCACCAGTTTGTCCAGTACGTCCGGGTCGACAGCGAGCACTGGATCGCGCGAAGAGAGCTCTTCTACAACTCGCGTCATCGCCCGAGCAGATTCGGCCAGTTCGCCAACGTCAATAGCGACAATCATGTAGTTTTGCCACATTCGCCAGTTCCCGTAAGCGTATCGCAGCCCTTGACGAAGTGCTCGGAAAGCAAGTACTTTGTTCTCGTATGATACTGATGGCGTTGCCTGAGGACCCACAGGCAATCAGTACTAGCTCTGACATGATGCAATACCGATGGTAGACGACTTACCTGGTCCTTCGCAGCGCCTTCCTCGCCCATACGCAGATACACCGCAGCCAGGTTATTCCACCCTTCGCCATCATCTTCCTCCACGCCGACTTCCCTTCTGAACGCATCTCTCGCTTCCGTCCACCTTTCGAGGCGCACAAAGCTGACACCAAGTGTGAACCATACTCTGCCATAAAGTGGGTTGATCGCCAATGCAGCTTGGAAGCAGGGTACAGCTTCTTCGTATTTGTGCTCGGAGAACCGCAGGGAACCGATGGATCGCATTGCTCTGGATGATGTGTGGTCGGACAATTCCCACGCTTTGTTGTAGTGTCCTATAGCTGCTTCTTTGGCTGCTGCAGGATCCCGAGTGGCTGAATCGGCCTGCAGTGTGAGGTCGGCAAGGAGACAGAGCAATTTCGCTTCTCGCGCTGCAGTGAGTTTGGCGCGTTTGGGTTCCGTCAGACTCTCCCTCTTCAGGCTCTTGACAGTATCTGACTCCATCTTCTTCCCTTCTATCAGGTCGCGTACGATCTGCTCTGCCTCTTCTTCCCTATCCATCCTCTGCAAACATTGCACAGCGTCTTCCCACATCTCCAACCTAGTGAAGATTTCTAGAGCAGAGCGGACTACACCAAGGGATAGATATCGCTTGGCCAGCTCTCGCTCCATCTCCCATTTACTGGGTAATGGCAATTGGTGGAAGTACCGTAATCGCTCTTTTGGTGTGGAATCGCTTGTTGGCATTTGCTCTATCAGTGCTGAGAGCTGTAATGTCGATCGCTGGACTGTGCGTGATCGAGAAGCTTCCAAGCGGGATCGCAGGAGCAGAGCGGTAGTGTGAACAGACCAATTTCGCGGATGTTGGATCACGCGCGTGAGGAAAGGCATCATTTGGCTGGCAGTGAGACCGGATGTAGGCGAGTTGTTGTGTTGCGACAAGCACAGAGAGACGAGGAGAGATTGATCGAGAGGGTGCAGAGGGGGTTGCGAGGAGGGATCGAGATGCGCGAGACGGGACGACGAGCCGGCCAAGGGGGTCGACGTGACTTTGGTGAACTCTGTTTCCTCAAGCAGGGTATCGTCGTTGAGCAGCAGACTCTCGGGCAGAGTCTCTGCTGCGTCGGTCTGGTCACCATCTTCTTTCGAGGGCTGTTGGTCGCGTGCACATTCGTCATCACGTTGCCGTGACTCGGCAAGAAGGACGAGCTGACTGTGCGACGCTATTTGATACTTGGTCCTCTTGCCCAATGCTCCGGTCAACTCGAATTCCAGCCCACTGGCTTTAGCAGCAGTCAAGAACGCCTGGTTGGCATACTTGTCTTGTCCCAGCGCATGGTGATACAGACCGACTTCAAGGTGGATAGTCGCCATGAGATCTTGGTCGTTCTCGACGTGGGGCAAGGTCAATAAGGCTTTAACGTTCTCCAAGGCTTCTGGCTCGAGAGAGACTGGCTCATCTAGTAGAGATAGATGTACGAGATGGAGTCGGAGTAACCAGAGGGGCAGTGTCGGTAGTTGTTCTGCCTGGGATTGAAGTGAGAGGAAAATACGGCGCGCAAGGAGGAATAAAATAGGTTGTTCCGACAGGTGATATGCCGGTTCTCCGCCTAGGGTCAGCAGCGGTAAAGCAGCGGCG
Source organism: Cryptococcus sp. GC_Crypt_3 (assembly GCA_026538395.1). Taxonomy (NCBI): domain Eukaryota; kingdom Fungi; phylum Basidiomycota; class Tremellomycetes; order Tremellales; family Cryptococcaceae; genus Cryptococcus; species Cryptococcus sp. GC_Crypt_3. The sequence goes on from JALPCB010000036.1 coordinate 42,305, forward strand.
TTAAGATCGTCCAGCGTTTGTGTTGAAGAGGCGGTAGATGACGACGAGGCTTGAGTAGCTGAAGCCGAAGGGATGATGTCGAGAGGAGAAAAAGGTAGTTCGGGACCAGTCCAATTAAGCTGGACGAACGAGTGTAAGAGCGCTACAGCGATCAGGAGGCGGAGATCCTGGTCGGTCGATTGGCTCGAAGAACTTGCGGAGGTATCGAGGTGTAGAGGCAGGGAATCGTACAGGCCTTCAACGGAAGAAGGGCTCAGAATGTTTTTCGCTTCGTTTGAGAACAAGACTTCCTTGAATTCCGCTTCGAGCACATGGTTTGCAAGCTCATGGATGCGAGACGGACCAGCTTCGCTTGAGATCGAAGGGAGCACGCCTTGGGCTAGGCCCCATTCTGCGGTACTCATTTTTGAGATAGTGTGTCGAGCTGCTGAGCTACTGTGTATGTCTAGGTGTAAATGTCTGTAATGAGCATACGCTGCTTATTTATCTTGGGACTCGAGACGATTCCAACTTTTGTCAGCAACCGCGGACATGATTGCTATCTCCGTCATCGCTACTGAAGCTGGAGCGGCGATCTCCGCCGTGAGGGCTGAACGGGTGATCGGAAGTGCACCCGCCGAGTCATCGTCATTCTGCTCGTATTCTCGTACGAATACTAACAAGCTTTGTCATTCGGGGGAATTAGGTCGATACTCGAGTCAACTCAATCTCTGCTTTATCTTTGATATCTACCTACTCTGTTATACCGCTCGTCCCCACACCGACAGGCGTACTCGCGACGATGTCGTTCCGCGCCGTCTTCCTCCCGTCGATCCTGCATGCTCGGGCATCGTGCCGCGCCACTCCCGTCACGGCGGGCTTGCGATCGATGCATTACTCCTCTTCTTCCAGCGGACCGATGTCCGCCATGGCGCGATGGCAAGCCCGCGCGCGATCTCAGCAGTCTCGGGTGATAGCCATCGCGCGCTCTGCGCCCCAGCAACAATCTCGAGCGGGCATATCGCCTTTGGGCCTCGGCATCGCGGCGGCCGTCGCGGCCACAGCCACGTCATTCACGCTCTGGCCTTCGAGGCAAGTCCGCTGCGAATCCCTTTCCGCCTCTGCGTCAACCACATCTTCGTTGCCTGTGACGGGGGGAGAAGCGGGATCGGAACCCACAAGTATCCTCAGTGCGTACGAGCTGTCTTTCGGCGCCGTGGCAGGGATCTGCGCCGGGGTATTCGTCAAGAAGGGCGCGAGGGCAATCGCCTTCTTGCTAGGCGGCGTCTTTGTTCTTCTTCAAGTACGTATCTGAGCGCCTATCCACTTATCAGATCCTCGCAAGTCCCCTAGATACTGACTCGCCCGCTTCTCGCTTTCCTCACAGTACCTCTCGTCCAAATCGTACATCAGCGTAGACTGGGCCCGCCTCACGAACCGCTACGATACCGCATTCTCCACCCGCACCGCTACCGGCACATCCAAGGGGCCTACCATCGGCGGCGTCTGGGCGCAATTCGTCGATTTCTTGACGTCAAACTTCCAGCGTGAGTCGATGGCCGTTTCGTCTACAATACACCTTGTATCACAAGAGAGCGTGGAGCTAATCAATTGACTGGTGTGTTCGCTCGTCTTGCAGAACGAGCAAGCTTCCTCGCTGGTCTAGCCTTGGGTGTGCGTCTCGGATAGCCTGCTTAACATCCAGCATGACCACAATATACGGAGGAAGTTCACATAATATACAATCTTATGCATCATTAGTAGCAGTTGGCTCGCAATCAGACACTGTATTTCGCTGTAGCCCCAATTGGGATGACAACTAGCAACAAGCTTCATTCCTTCATACTGAATATATGCAATGCCATGCCTTCTTCGAACGACTGTGACTAGAGACTAGTGACGAGAACCAATGGGTTAAACAATGCAGATCAACTCCCAATCGCCCACGACGCCCACACCAGGGTTCTTGATCCTCAATTCGCTAGCTGTGCCTTCCGATTTGCCTCCGCTCGCAGCGCCTTCTTCCCACACCCACTCAATCTTGCCGCCGTCGACTTCGACTCTTGAAGGTTTCTTCTTCAGACCGAGGATGACTATAGACTCAATCTTGACGTGCCCGATGGCCTGAGCCCACGTATTGTTCTCGTCGTACGCTACCACACCTGTTTCCTCCGCTTTTGCGCTTTTCGACGTAGATGTAGATGCAGAAGCGTGCTCGACTGAGCGGAGAGAGGCACTCTCAAATTCAAACGTTCTCCACACGTATTCTCCTTGGCTGTAGCCATAGCCCACGCCGTCGTCCAAGTATAGCTGACCTCGCGCTTTACCCTCTTTGTCGAGCGCGATAGTGAGAGTAAATGGATCTTGCCACATCAATGGCGATGATCGCCTAATCCTCTGTCTGGAAGGTACGATCGATCCACCTTGGATAAGCAGAGGGAATGTGGACAACGGCGTATGCAGTGTTAGGGTTTGATCTGCTGAAGCGGGGTATAGACGATGGGTGAAATAGTCATAGTACGGCTGCGGACGGAGTCAGCTCCATTTCGAGACTCGTTCCTGTGCGTGGGCGAGCTGTATGTCGATGAGAACCTTTACTCACCTGGGCATCCGCAATGTACACTTGTGTAGTCGTAGCGCCTTCCTTGACCACAGGCTTGACGAGCAGACCAGAGTCACCGACGTAGTACTGGTCATCGATCGCAAAGCCCTTCTCGTCGCCTGGGAACACGGCGTATTGCGGGCTACCACGATATTCAGCACAGCTTCTCGCGTTCATACTGTGAGTGCTCTGTACCCACCGCATGATAGGTAAACCTCTCAAGCTCGCATCATGGAAAGCATTGTACCACACGGGCAACAAGCTATATCGCAATCGAATGGCGTCTCGCAAGTAGCCTCGAATTGGCTCGTCAAACAGGAACGGTTCCCTTCGCTTGGTATCGATATGCGCGTGGGCGCGGAAGAAAGGCATGAAGGCGCCGGCTTGATACCATCTCACCAATATCTCAGCAGACGGGTTGCCGAAGAAGCCACCGACGTCCGCTACAATCAGCAAATATGAACTATTAGCCAACATGCCGTAGGGAATGAAATCTGCCATTGACATACCTCCACAAAAGACCATTCCTGCGATGTTGTTCGACAGCAGCATGGCCGTTTCCCCTGCAAGATGATCTGCCCAGCGTGTCAGCTGCCGCTCTGACATGTCATCGGTTTCATAGCTTACCCCATGTGCCAAGGTTATCACCAGTCCTGAAAACACATCCACAACGTCAGCCAATTACGATATTGGGATGGAGCAGTAAACCTCACCAAATCGCGCCGTATCGCTGGGAGCCAGCAAAGAAGGACCGAGAGAGGACAAACGGTCGTTTCGCTGGTGATTCACGCGCAATCAAGGCAGCGGAAGTTTGATTGTGCTAGTGGCACCTAGATATCAGTCCTTTTCGATGTCTGGCAATTGGACCGACCGTAGAAAAAAGTACTCACGAACATCATTCCGTTGATGTTGTGAACATCTCGGTGCTCCCATCCACCAACGTGCAACGCGTCACGGGGCATGCTTATCTCGGGACCGTCAAAGACCGATGGCTACGCGATATCAGCTGTTGCTCGAAGGACAAGTCGCGAATGTAAGCTGACCTCGTTCATGTCATTCCAGATGAAAAGAGCATTAGTCGATGCCTGAATTTGGACAGGGCATCAGATCGGCTGATAAAATCCTGCATCAAATAAGGCTTACCTTCCAGGTGTCAAGGTCAAACATCTTGGTCCACCATTCCCAACTCTTTGGGTTGAAGAAGTCGACCCAGACACTGCTGCCCGTCCAGCACCAGCCTTCGAAATTGGATCCATCGGCTTTCTTGATGAGTATGTCCAGATCGCGCGCGCCAGTATAGACGCGGAACGAGTCCGTCTTCTTGATGTGCGGGTCGACAATAGCTACCATCTAAGCGCAGGCCGAGTGAGCCCGGTGTCATTGGTCTCGTCAACGCAGCTCACCTTTCTGCCCTTGCTAGCAACTGCATCTTGCATGCGCTTGGGATCCGGGAAATGCTTGGGATCCCAATCAAAGTATCTGTGCTCCTCGGCATATTCGATATCGAGCCAGGTGACATCCAGCGGGATGTCTGCCTCGTCGAAACGCCTGTCGACCTCAAGCACATCTGCTTCGTCATTGTAGTTCCACCTGCATTGGTGGTATGCCGTAGACCATTGTGGTGGCAATGGCGTGGGACCGGTGAGGATAGCGTATTGCTCGAACAACTCCTCGGGTCGCGGACCGGGTAGAAGGAGGAGATCCATGATACCGGACTCAGACACCCAGTGTGTCCTAACAGCGTCAGAGTCGTGACGCACATCCACCCATGTGTCTGATGCTACTAAGTTCAGTACACCAACGGAATGGGCGGCCGAGTGTGCGTGTAGGAGGGGTATAGCACCGTAGAGAGACATGGGAGAATCGGCGAGGTACTCGAAAATATCGACGTTGAACAACCTGTATGGCTCGGAATAGTGTGCGTCATGCCCGACCGTATCCGGCAGAGATAATGGTGAAGCGTGCTCTGGTAGTCCAAAGATGTGCTTGACGCCTGGGAAAGAGAGATCGAGCGAGAAACCCTCGGGACCTGTAGAAAGGGACTTTAGCTAATTCAGATAGGGCGACTCCAATCTGCTCACCTTTAGGTTTCGAGTCCGTCCACTTCTTCCATCTCTCCTCAAAGGCATCTCCATCACTTTCCTCGAACCAAGATCTGTCCATCTCGCCTCCTTTGAGCACCACCTGCTCACTCTCACTGACGACCTCCTCGATCTTCTCGACATTCTTGATGCGGAAATGCTCCATGTGGAAGAGGGATCGGTCGTTGAAGACGATTTCGGCTTTGCCTTTCCTCTTTTGGGTTATTTTGAGTGGGGAGTGGATGATCTCCAGGGATAAGCCTGCCGAGGCCGGTCCGTAGGTGATCACGCTCTTGCCTGAAGCTGACTTGAGGGTGGCAGAGTCAGATAAGGGTGGATTGGGGTCGAGCAATGCCCATCGCGCAGTCTCGTTGTACCTCTTGAACGCGGTATTCGAATTTACTTCGTCCATCCGTAGTCTCACGATTCCGTCTCCCTCAGCAAGGACGTCCACGCGAAGCTCGAAGCTGATCTCGGGGTACAGGGCAGATGACACGGCCCATTTCCACGCTGCTCCAGTAACGTCTGCGAGAGGTACGGCTTCACCTGCGCTGTAGGGAGAGTGAAATGTCCCCTTCTCGGCAGAATCGTGGCGGCCTGCAATGGCCCGTAGTCGACGGCAGAAGGAGCTCTGGGAGCATTGCTTGAAGTCCTCTTGCTTGACTCCCATGGCTAGCGGTATGAGGAGGATGGAGGAGAAGAGAAGGAGACCCAGCCATGATCGGGCAGAATATCGGGCCCACATGACTATAAGGCTGGAGGAGTGCCCTATCGTTCGGCGACAACAAAGGCCTGTGTCCGTGGGATCAAGGGACGATATACAAAGGAGACCGTAGACTCTTCTCACCTTGACAATGTGCTCAAAGTGCTGCTGCAGCTGCTCGTCGCGTCATGGAGGTGAGCAAGATGAATCGCACCAGCGTTGCGGGGTAGACACGAGGCAAGGCGGGGTACAGTAGCGATTAGACTTATATTGAAATACCGGATTTAATCCCGTTCATGTGGCAATTTGCCACCCTCTGCCGGATTCAAAAGTCGAGCAACAGCCGCGTAATCATATAATTGATGAATCTGAATCGGAATGTATAGGGAGACATTGAGATCGAAGGTTGCGTTACCGAACTTGTATATATACAGTACAAGTCACTTGTTCGATCGGTTCTCATTGTCACTCCCAAGCGTATACAACACCTTGGCAATTCTATAGGTGCCAGACGTACCCAACCTACCATCGATCGGCGTCAAGAGCACCATGTCGCTCCGCGCAATCTCCCTGCGGCGAGCACCTCGCTACGCCCAATCCTCGCTTCGTCCTTTCCTCCTCTCTCGATCGTACGCCACTCCGTCTCAGTCGCCTAAACCATCGCACAACCCACCACCGCCCGCAGGCCTCGAGTCTCTGTTCGGTGGCAGCGGCAAGCAGGGGACCGCCGTCGCTCCCAAGCCTGCAGGCATCGATCCTCCTGCTGGTCCGTCACTACCCAAGAGGCCCGATGTCGGCCTTCCTGGTTTGGGCGGAGAGGAGAACCTTCCTGAAGACCAGAAAGACCAGAAAGAGCCAGAGGAGTCTAGAAGACCGAAGCTGAGCGATTTCGGCGGCAAGACTGGCAAAAAGGTCGCCACCGGAGGTGGAGGTGGAGGATCAGGTGGCAGCGGCGGCGGCGCTGGTGGTCCAGGAGGCATGCCCGGAGGTTTCGGTGGCATGACCCCTAATCAGCTCTTACTTGCGGCTGTCAGCACCTACGCTCTTTGGAGTCTGTCCCAGCCTGGTGATTCCAGGACACGAGAGATTACATGGCAAGATTTGTAAGTTTCCGACTACTGAACCGCCCCTCGGGTATCTGCTTACCCAACTGTCCATAGCCGCAACAACCTGCTCGCTCGCGGGCTCGTATCCTCCCTCGAGGTCGTGAACCGAAGCAAGGTCCGCGTGCACCTGCACAACCCCATGTCTCCCAACGGACAACAGCCAAATGCCACCGGAGCACCCAACATTCCTTCACCCTCTCACGGTCCCGCGCCATACCAGTTCAGCATCGGTTCCCTCGAATCATTCGAATCGCTTCTCATCTCCACCCAAGATGAGCTGGGCATTCCAGCGGCGGAGAGAATACCGGTTTCGTACCACGAGGAGATTTCGACCTTCCAGACTGCCATGCACTTCGCGCCTACCTTGTTGATTGCTGGATTACTGCTCTGGATGGCTAGAAGAGGCGGTTCGGCGATGGGCGGAGGCGGAGCTGGTGGCGGTATCTTTGGTGTTGGCAAGAGTAAGGCGAAGATGTTCAACAAAGACGAGCAAGTGACATCCCGTTTCAAGGATGTCGCCGGCATGGATGAAGCCAAGGAGGTGAGCTATCTTTTTGACCTGATGTCAATGCTTAGCTGACATCGATTTGTAGGAAATTATGGAATTCGTTAAATTCCTCAAGGAGCCGCAGAAGTACGAGAAGCTCGGAGCCAAGATTCCTCGTGGTGCGATCTTGTCTGGTCCACCTGGTACCGGTAAGACCTTGCTGGCCAAGGCTACTGCCGGAGAAGCTGGTGTTCCTTTCTTGTCCGTATCCGGTTCCGAGTTCGTCGAGATGTTTGTCGGTGTCGGTCCCTCCCGAGTCAGAGATCTGTTCGCCAACGCAAAGAAGAACGCACCTTGCATCATCTTCGTTGACGAGATCGACGCTATCGGTAAAGCACGAGGCAAAGGCGGCTCGTTCGGCGGTAACGATGAGCGAGAATCCACTCTCAATCAGCTGCTTGTGGAGATGGACGGTTTCGGCACCAACGAGCATGTCGTCGTTCTTGCTGGTACCAACAGAGCAGACGTGCTTGACAGTGCATTGATGCGACCGGGTCGATTTGACCGACACATCGCGATTGACCGACCGGACATCGGCGGCCGCCGACACATCTTCCACGTCCATCTGAAACCCCTTACCCTTTCTACCGACCTTCACATGGAGACAATAGCTGAGAAGCTCGCCCTTCTCACGCCCGGTTTCTCTGGTGCGGACATCGCAAACGTGTGTAACGAAGGTGCCCTTCGTGCCGCCCGACGCGGTGGAGACTCAGTGACGGAGGCCGACTTTGACGGTGCGATTGAGCGTGTCATCGCTGGGTTGGAGAGGAAGAGCAGAGTCTTAGGCAAGGAGGAGAAGAAGACAGTTGCATACCACGAGGCCGGTCACGCTGTGTGCGGTTGGTACCTGGAGCACGCCGACCCGCTATTGAAGGTGTCGATCATCCCTCGAGGGGTTGGTGCGCTTGGTTATGCTCAAGTAAGCGTTGTGGTCACAACAAACCGATACGACTGCTGATAAACTGTTTACAGTACCTGCCTAAAGAACGTTTCCTGTTCTCGACTGAACAGCTCATCGACCGAATGTGTATGACATTGGGCGGTCGAGTATCCGAGGAGATCTTCTTCGGCTCGATCACCACCGGAGCACAGGACGACTTGCAGAAGATCACCAAAATGGCATTCGAGGTGTGCGCCAACTACGGTATGAACCCCGAGATCGGCCCAATCAGCTACGGTGGACGAGATCAGCAAGGAGAGGGCTTCCAGAAGCCGTTCAGCGAAGCGACGGCCGAAGCATTAGATAAAGCCGTAAAGAAGATGGTTACCGACGCCCACCGACGGACTACCGAATTGTTGACTCAGCACAAGCCTGATGTCGAGAAGGTCGCGAGGCTGTTGTTGGAGAAGGAGGTGATCACTCGTGAGGACATGCGACTGTTGCTCGGTCCCAGGCCATTGTAAGTCTCTTCGGGGTTTGCGCTCGCAAACGATGGCTAACATCCGTGGTTTTCGCAGCGCTCACGGAGATGAGATGGACGAGTACATCGAGAAGCAGCTTGACACGAAGAAGGAGAAGGCTCAGAACAAAGAGTGAGTCGAAGCGTCTTCGTCACAATACATGAACAGCACTGACAGTACGTCATCATTGGTAGAGCATCGCATGACGGGCCCACACCCCAGTTGGCTATGAAGGGCGTAGAGTTGCCCAAGTAAAGGCTTTTCATGTACGAGTACGAGTAATTACTTTCGGATTTCGGATTCTGGATTTCGGATCACCCCTCTCTCTGCATTCTTAGCGCAAGTAGCTAGTACAATACAAACAAACGCAAACGCAAACGCACATTTGGCATGCATCATCTGTAGTCGTACCATGAGACGTGAGTGAAGGGTGACGGGTGGTGCGATGAGAATGACGAGAATACTATCGCTGTGATCGAGAGATTATACAGTGCTATACTGATTAACCATCAAAAGATCTCATCACGAAATGTCTTGATCACTGGTGCTCCCGATCAAGGCGACATCACTCAACGATGATGTTGACACGCGCTTACACGATGTCATCGCACACTGTCACACACAGCGCGATACACAATACAAGACTCAGTAGCCTCTTTCTTACCGATGAACTGATGCACTGATATACTGATGCACTGATGCACTGATGCACTGATGAAAGCGCTTCTCTTTTGAACTGTACTCCTCACATGTATCGCTCAAGTATCGACAGAGCACAACTCCCACTCGACCACGATAGCCAACATCACCGAGGGGCCCTCAACGATCAACAAGCGATCAGCGTGAAGATGTACCTTCACCTCTACTCCATCGTCCTCCTCAACTCCCTATTTCCCCTCCTCGCCTACGTAGTTTGGAAACTGCTGAGTACCTTCGTGCTAAAACCATGCACGTCGCCGCTGAGGAACGTTCCTGGTCCAGAGGGCGGCTGGACAGCCCACGGACACAGTCTGCAGATCATGGAGTACGTCCTTCTCCCTTCGTTGCTCATTCCGAGACTTGCTCTACTGTATATCAGTTTGAGCGGCTACTCTACCGCGGTCGCTACTTGGCTTATGCTACTTGGATCCAGCTGTCAGTCGACTGGCGTCTCAGATTGGACACGAACATACGGCCCGACTATGATGGTCCGCGGCCCATTCGGGGTGCATCATCGACTCTTCACTCTGGATCCTAGAGCTCTATCGCACGTCCTGGCTCAAACGCAGATATACACTAAGACGGATCTTCTGAGGAATCTGATTCGACGATGGATGCGGGACGGGCTGATCACTGCTGAAGGGGAGAGGCATCGGCTGCAGCGCAAAGTCGCTCAGAGGCTTTTCGCCGCTAGTAGTCTAAGGGACATGAGTAGCGTTGTCCAGGAGAAGGCCAATCAGGTGGGTATTGCGTGCCACGGCTGTTCCAGCGTATAAGTTACGCGACATCCTCTCGTGGTCCGGAACTTGCGCAAGTACCAGCTGACTGGCTCTGCTGTAGCTCCGCGCGATATGGCAGAACCTCTGTGCAGATCCTGTGTCGACCGCTCCGTTCGCCGCCCTCACCACCGACGTCAAGAAGGACAACAAGCCAGAGCCAACCGCAGCTCGGGAGATAGACGTCTACGCCTCAGCCTGCCGGTGCACGTTCGACATCATAGGCAAGATAGCTATCGACCACACTTTGGATTCCACCGGTGATTGGCAAGGAGAAGGTCATGAGCTGTATGAGAGGTACGAGAGGATGCAGCTTCTCTCTCGTGGTTCAGCTCTGAGGGAGCTGGCGGGTATTATCTGGCCTTGGATCGATAGGCTCTTCGTGAGTCCCTTGTCTCCTCTATCCACCCTGTCGGGGGAGAGGGAAGTGGCACTTCAGTAGCCAGCTTGATTTGTACTGGCCATCGACATGTCAGGCTGATGACTGCCACTCGATCACTCACGACATAGTCGAACGAAGACACACGTCGGACGAGAGCAGCGATGGACCCACTCGAGTCTCTGGCCAAGAGCAAGATGGAAGAACGCCTTGACGAGCTCACGGCAGGCAAGCGAGATTCGTCGGCTGACAGACGAGATCTCTTAACTCTTATGTGTGAGTACCGCTGTGTGCTTAACACCTGTGCTGACTGTATATCGTCGAATCGTTGACTGGTTGTAGTACGACACAATCTCTCGAAGACACTTACGCCAGATCAGACACTGACCGAGGAGGAGATTACTGGTCAATTGGCCACATTCATGTTCGCCGGATCCGACACGACGGCGTGAGTCCTCCCCATCGCTCCACCTGCCTCGTCAAGCCGATCTCCATATAGCCTACATTCCGCCTCTTAGCTCTGACCCTGTTCTCGTACCGCATCAAGAAACGAGCTCGTGTTGAATGAAGTGGAGCTGATTGACGTGACCGTCGACTGCCGCGCAGCGGGACAATCGCTTTTGGCTTACATCAGCTCGCGCTTCATCGAGAGATACAAGGGAAGCTCCGAAGCGAGCTCCTGGCGTACGGCGACATGTTGCCTTGTGAGCAGATGGACCAACTACCTGTTCTCGACGCTGTGACAAAGGAGATCCTGCGCTTTCGCCCTTCGTTACCCGGTACCGTGAGTGGCGCAGTCTTCAACATGGACACATGGCTGACCTTGTGAGATGTCATGTAGCTGAGACAAGCTCAGAAGGACGATGTTATTCCTCTAGCCGAACCTGTGAAGCTGACTACGGGCGAGCTCGTTTCTGCGCTTAGGATCCGTAAGGGACAGCTGGTACGTGTCACTGACTTCCTTCGACTTGGTCTTGCCCACAGGTATCAGCTGCTGCGCCTTCGGCTCACGATGCTCGATCTTCGGGGCGAGCCTGACACTGGTGGTTTTCAGGTCCACATACCTATCGAGCATCTGAATTCGTATCCTGCAATCTGGGGCGGAAACGCAGACAAGTTTGTTCCTTCTCGATTCCTCACGAGCACCAGGCACACTCTTGCGCCTGCGCCTGCAGCGTACACTCCGCCTGCACCCCTATTGGCGACATTCCCTTCGTCCTCCTCGAGCCCACCTTCTGCAGCAGAGCTGCTGCCATCGCGTACGAGCGATAGCCGCGCTAGTCCCCTCGGCTCGCTGTCAGGTGATGGAATGGCAGGACCAGGGATATGGCCCAACGTCCTTACCTTCCTTGACGGACCTAGGCGATGTGTGGGCTACAAACTCGCCATCATGGAGGTCAAGATCATGCTTTTTACGCTTGTGCGTGGGCTCGAGTTTGAGGCTGTGCCGGATAAACAGGTTTTGCGGTGGAACATGTATGTCGGTCCGGCTCTCCTTTATCTTCCTTCACCTACGCGCGCACTAAGGGGCTGATCATGGTCGGATCGATATTTCGATATAGGCTCACTTCCCGACCTTTCGTCTCGGGCTCACTGCGGTCGAAAGGCTGGAGTCTGCCGCTCCTGATCAGAGAACACCACCATGACGCGCCGACTGAAGCGAGTACAGGAGCGCAAGAACCATTAGTGAGGTCACAGGATTGGCATACGCTGGACGTACACCAGACTCAGATGGGATTGCTGGCATGAAATGGCTGTAACAGCTATTCACAATGACACGACAACACGTTCTGCACGCTTCAACCGCTTCTTCGATATTACGTAGCCAGTAATCACCAGTATACATGCATTCACATGTATGTACTGATTCTCCTGCTCTCCTCGTTGGCCACTTTTCATGTTTCATATCGGACTACATGCAGGAGCGAGCCTGATGATGACATATGCTGCGGTATGTAGAGATGATGTACAATTGGAGGAGCAATCGATAGGGATTTTAAGGGTATGATGTTACGAGGACATGCATGTGCGGGCTTGTCTCGTGAATTTAGAGGACACTAAATGATCCGAATCAGCCTTTCGCCGCCTACACAGATATCGCTGACTCACGTCTGAGGAACGGCAGCGGCAGCGTCCTCGACCTCCTCAACCTCGATAGGCTTCATCTCCTTGGCGATCTTCGCGGTGATCTGACGATCGCCGATCAAGGTACCCTCGACCTTGGTGACCGCTTCGGCCTGCTGAGACTCTTCCTCGACCTCGACGAAACCGAAGCCCTTGGAGGCGCGGAAAGGTCGCGAGCCAGGTCGAGCGCGGCGGACACCCTTGACCACCTTGGCAGATTTGACCTTTATGGAAAGGTTGGTGAAGATGGCCGCAAGCGCATCGTCATCAACGTCGAATGGAAGGTTAGCGACGAAGATTGTATTCTGCGAATGACGCGGCGTAAGCAGATTACCCGTAGCATACTCATGTGCATACAGCTTGACCCACCTTGGACTCCTCGCCAGTGAGCTGAAGACGAGGCTTTCGCTCCTTCTTGGGCCTGGGCGCACGCTCCTTCGTCTCACCATCGGCACCATTGACGTCGATCCTCGCCTCATTGGCAGCCTTGCGGGGCTTCGAAGCCTTAGGCGCAGCGGTCTCGGAAGTCTCGCCAGCACCCTCGGTCTCCTCGCCCTCCTCTGGAAGGCGTCGACGAGGCTTCTGTGAATCGCCTCTGTCAATACTTCAACTGGCTTGGCAGTACAGTCAGACTCACCTTGGCCTTGGACTTCTTCTTGGGCTTGGTCTCGCCGTCAGTGGCGGCGCCAGCCTCACTGCTCTTGGCGACAGCAGCGTCAGCAAGCTTGGCAGCCTTGACCGCCTCTCTGGAGGCTTGACGCTTCTCATCTCTGACTTGACGCTGAGCAGCAACTTCCTCTGCGGGTTTGGCAATCTCCAGACGAAGTTTGCGGTCGCCGAAGTCTGCAGAATAGGACAATTAGTGGCCCGTCAAGTCGAGACAGTCTCTGAGCTGGACGTACCGGCGCCGTTCAGCTCCTCAACGACCTTTTTAGCATCCTCCTCCTTCTTGTAAGAAACAAAGGCGTAGCCAGCGGGACGACGGCCGAACCTCAGAGGCAGAGTGACGGAAGAGCTATGTCGACAGTCAGCTAAAGGCCGCAGTCTATAGCATCCGACTAGCTCACATCTCGCCGCCAGCCTTCGAGACGAACTCGCGGACTTCCTCTTCAGTAGCCTGAGTGGATGTAAGCTATGAAGTTTGGGCGAAGCGACTGATCCGCAAGCTCACCGAGAAAGAAAGGTTGCCGACGTAAACCTGTGATGATAGATTGTCAGTCGCCATTAGGAATGCTAGGGACGATGTGGATATAGCTCGCAACCGTGGTCACATGATCGAGCGATCACTCGCCACCGAACTGCTAAGAGCTTCGATGCTGCGGCCATTTGGTGTAGACTACGAACTCACCCTGAAACCGTCCTCGGGCTTGGGGATATCGGCGACTTGGCCCGACTCGGGAGCAGAGGCGATGTTGTCGTTGGCGGACATGATCGATCTATGTATTCGCTAAAGCTGATGTGATCTGATTGATTTGATGAGCGAAGCAATCTTGCCGCTGTGAATAGCCAAAGTGATTGGAATGAGAGCGAGAGGGGGGGAGGGGAAGATGGAAGAGCTTGTGGTGATGCACTTCGGTGGTGGTAGTGGTCACGGCTCTTTGTGTAATCGAAAAAGAGGCTGAAGAAGGGGGTCCAAGGTGTGAGATGGAGTGAAGGAAAGAAAGGAGTGAGTGAGCGAGTGAGTGAGTGAGAGGGAGCGAGTGGGTCGCGCGCGTCTGACCGATTCAGTGAGGGGCCACCACCGCTTGCAATATGGGGGGATGGATTACGTCATCTATTACGCGCGATCGGCGTTATCGTGTGGCATCTATCTCAGTACGAGGTGCGAGCTGTTCCGAGTCGAGTTGCATGACGACCGAGCGTGATATTTGCGTTGGAAGGCCCACACAAGATGATGGTGGACTGAGCTCAGCTGTATGATACATGCGGCACCATTGCGCTAAGCGCATTCAATAACCAATGAATCCGGGCCAGTGTTCAGTACATATCAGTATCATTCTCGGCCGGCAAAGTGGCGTTTCCAGATTGTCCACCGGTGTAATCGTTGTATACCTGACACGACTCCTTATTACCGAGATTGCCAACGTTCTGCGACACGACCTAGAAGCACCACTTAGCACACCACGACTCGTACGCGGACGCGGCCGTTCGGCTACTCACCGATGAATGAAGTAGGCACCGACACGACTGAATGACAAGTTCTGGTGATGCTGGTCGGGCCGAAACGCGGCGGATCTTTCCGGGATGGCGCCACTGTATATTTTCTCGCTTCATCCACACTAGAATTCCTACACAGCGACGCCTATTGCCCCGCAATGCGCATAGTAGCTCTGGGGAGAAGGAAGTCCTAAGTGCGATTCCACCCTTCAAGCTCTGAACCTAGCTCAGATGTCCTACGTGCCCCGCACCGCGTGCCTCGGCTGCCAGCGGTCAGCTCTATTTTCCCAAAGTGACACGATCGTTCTTCTGATCCACCATGCGCTGCATAGTTGTCCGACTCGAAGGAGCCAGAGCCAAATGCGAGGCGCAGTGCCTTGTTCCGCAGCTCCGCAGCGAGTGACCGGCTGCTTGTCGTCACCCAAATTCGTCGCTACTGGTATTGCGTCCTTTCGAGTGATCCTCGTTTCTGATACAGTGAGCTGAGTCGGAAGTGCGAAAGAGCCCGAAGCGACTCTATCCATCGTCCATCCACCCTCGTCGTATGCATACCTGTATAAGTAATCCTTTGCCCTCTGCTGCTGCATGTACTTGTCCTTCAAGCTATACCCATACATACTTGACTTACTATAAGTGACTGTCCACTTGTAGTCCAACATCCGAACATCGACACACACCATCAGCAATACCACCCTCGCTCACTCATCGCGACAGTACACTACCACATCGAAGTACGAGCTCACCATGCCAGCCAGCTCTGCCCTTGAGCTCCGAACTTCCCCTTCGCCTAGGTTCGCGCCAATACCAGCACTAGCATCTGCTGTTTTGAGCAGCACCGGCCTCCCGTCATTCGACGACCTACTGCGATCCATTGACCACCATGATCAGCTGCATCACGCCAACAGCCATCATCATCTCCACGCAAGGTACTCTCCTCGCTCTTCCCATACCCCCGAGAACCAACACCCACAGCTGATTCATGGTCACGAGCACGCTCATGGTCATAATGCACCGTATTCGCTGCACCATCATACACATCACCATCACCATCAACACCGTGCGAGTCCGCACGATATCCGTCGTCCGCCATCCACACCTCCAACTCCCACTTCTCTCTCTTCCACTCCAGCATCACTTCTTTCGAGAGGCACGACTCCTCTAGCTACCTCTATCGTGAACAACGACAATGCAGACGGGTACGTGCGTAGACGACCTCGGTCCTCCAGTGCGCCACCCATCTCTCGTACACACCTTCACTCGCCGTTCAAGCATAATCACGCGCTGCCCACTACCGAGCTCGAACACACACATGCGGACCGGATCCAATCGCTCAAAGAAGGAGATGGGGAATGGAGCCCGTGGAGCTTCGACGCTGTTGTCCCTTCGGCTCTACCATACGTGAGTTACAGTCCGAGTCCCGGCTTGAGTCTACATACAGGCGTAGGCGCAGGCGTGGGCATAACGTTGTCGCCGGCACCGTTACTGGCAGTGACGCTCCGGCGCCCGCCGGCGACACCGCCTCGCCGCGTCCCTATCCCCCTTCCGCCCTCTTATCCCGCCTCGCCAAGTGCAGCGGTCGAGGTGCGCGCATGAGTCTGTGTGTATGCGAAGGGTGTGCGTAGTACACTTGACGTGGTGGGGCCTCCCGAGGGCTGGGAGTTTGGGTTCAGGGGATGAAAGGGACTCGGCTCACGTATGACTGCCATCCTCATTCCTTGTTCTGAGCAGCACGCGCGTCCTCACGCCCACCCTCGCGCATCGACAGGAACAATTCCCCTCCTCCACAATCATCATGGGCACCACCAACAATCTTCCTCTCCACTGCACTCCGTCAATTCAACCGAGGCGCCACGTCGACCGACTCATAACCAACATCCCAGTCTGGGCTCGCATTCCCCGCTGAGCACAAACGATCCCCTCACACCGCAGTCTGTCCACGCGTCATACGAAGACAACCCAGAAGTCAAAGATGAATGGCGAGGTGCTACACCCACGCTTTCATCAAATGGCTCCGCCTTCGGCTCTATCATCGCTGTGAAACAGTCCGTGTCGCGGTCACACCCGACACAAAACAAAGCCATCTCGCGAATGTAGTTGGTGTTCACGCCATATCGATCGCCACCCCCGTCGGTCCGCTACCCAGGATGTCTCATATCATGATCATCACCAGCACTGCTCCACCAAGCCTTTTCTCATATTGTAACCAGTATACTCTGCCCTAGATCTGTTTCGTTTTTCATCAATCTGTATATACGTGTACTACCAGTTGCAACGTTCCCGGACAATGTACGATATCGATTTCTGATACAATGTACATGTAATAGTATGCTGAGCAAGGAGTCGTGCGTTCACGGCCACTCGATATGCCTGTTTCATCGTCATGCTTGACTTTGACGATGAGATCTGTCTCAGATCGACATATCATATGGTTAATAGCATATGAGTCTCGTTACGGCGTCTGAGCGAAATCGCCACTTTTGGTAATAAAAAAGACCAAGCATCATCACGTTGACCGGCGCCCAGCAACAGCACTGTAAACACAGCAATTTTCACCTGCGTTTTCACCCCCCCCATCCCCTACCATTTTCTTGACTCACCAACATACTGTCAGCGTTACTACTGGCCCCCTTGACATCCAGTCTCTTATTCTGCTCAAGTCAAGCAAGCACCCACTCGATCGACATCGCTAGTGACAGCTAGCGCAGTGAACGGGACGACAACAACCACCCTAAATAATCATAGTCCCATTTCCTGTGATTCTGCAAATCGTATCGCGGGATCAACCTCCCCCTCAGAATCACGGAACCACTTTTCCCCCTTTCTCACTGTTGTCTCTTTCTTACACTCGAGATATCTTACTGTTGATCCACAACATTACCGTTTCCTGCTCGCGTCGGCACCGCCGTCTACACTCCAACAACTACAACTATCACGTCGACCTTCACCTAAATATCAAGAGCAGACAAGTACTGCTACTCCACAGCCAATCAGCTCTCAGGACAGGGCAGGGAAGCACACAAAGGGGAGCTTCGCGATTGTCATCACTTCCTTCACTATACCCTCGACTTCCATCCATCCACTTCATATACGCTATCCAACATGGACCACCCAGCAGCCATAGTATACCCGTACTGGCAAGGCATGCAGCACGCGCTTCCGGTCGCCGACAACGGCGCGCTGAAAGCACATCAGGAGTCATACTTCGAAAGACTGCTACGCGTCAAGAGTCAGGCGAGTCAGCAGCAAGAGAGCAGCAATGGGCCGATCATGCCTTCCAACACTGCTCCAGCATCCACCTACACCTCTCAGCCCAGTGCCGCCCCTATGCCCCCGCGTGAGTACCACCTTCCACTAGAATCCCATTTCCCATCTTTTCAACAACAACATCCTCTTATCTAGCGCGCACTGTCTCTTAGCTAATACCGCCTCGGTTTCACCTCACCAGCTTCGCAACGCATGCCATACCAATTCAACATGGCTCCCAACTCCAGGGCCGCCCCTTTCCCCAAAGTCGAGATTACTCCTTCTACTCCATCGCCGTCGATCAATAACAACAACGTGAACCCTCCCGCTCCTGTATCCCGTTTCCAACAACTTCTTCATATGAAGATGGCGGCAGAGCGATCAAGTGCTCCTGCCGGGCCTTCCAATGCTCAAGTCCCAGCGCAAATGACACAGGCTTTTGCCCGTCTTCAAGAAGAAACCGAAAACACTGTGCTGAACAAGGACTTTGCCAGTCGTCATTACACATACAATGGCCCTGAGCAACCACATCACTCTTCCAAGGGCAACCCTCCGAACCAGCAATACATGCAACAGCAATACGCATATGCCCCTCAAAATCCACAAAACTCTTACGCGCCTCAACCAAACCCCGAATTTGATGCTCGTGGGACTAGCGGCCAATGCTATCCCTCTACGACGGCGCCGGGTCAGAATCCCGCACATAGCGGTTATAGCGGGCAACGAGACTCGAACCAAGCGGCCCCTGTGACTAATCATATCCTCAACGTCTACGCCCCGAACTACAACATGTACAACAGTAGCCCTATCGCGCAGCCGCCGGCCGAGGTGTCCAATCAGAATCTGTCCAGCTACTACAGTGGACCATCGAGCTCGGCAAGTGCTTCACCAATGCCAATTGCTCAAATGAAATCCGCTTCTGTACCATACGAAAGCCAGATTGATCCTGCTCGCAACCAGGGTCAATCAACTCATCCTTGGAATACGATGCCCGAATCCTGCCCTTCTTCAAACGACTGGTCACGTCCTTTACCGCCACCCGTCGCGTCATACAGCGCACCGACGAGTCGCAGTACACCATCTTTCTCTTGGTCAGTGTCTGAAGTCCGGACTCCAACTATCGATATCCCTTATCAGCCGCGGCAAGCGCAACATCCTCCGACACCGTTATCTTACGCGCCCACTTCAACTACTCCTCCATCGGCTGTGTCACCCATCGGACAGAGACCATTTGACGGCACTGGTCACATTCCAGCGGCATACACCCAGATCAAAACTGAGCCCGACACCACTCCACCACGCCTCAACGCTGCTTATGGTCGCCCTTCCCCTCATGCCTTTTCCGCGTCGCCATCTGCGAGCTCCCCACTCCTGAATTACGGCATAGCCATGTTCGCCAACATGAACGGTTCAGTTCAGCTTCCTGGTCAAGCCTTGTATACTGCATCCAACAACGGACTCAACGGCGATCTCCCCCAAACCCTCGCAGATGGCTTAGCGGGAGACGGCAGTGGAGGGGGACAATCCGGAGGCAGCAATGGGTCTGGCAATGAGTGGACCAATGGTTCGGGAAACGGCGATGAGGGCGGGGATAACGGTGGGGCAGGTCAAGGTAATGGTCATGGCAGTGGCGGTGGCAGCGGTGACGACGGGAATGACGGAAGCGGAGATGGCAATACACCAAAGGGCAAGAAGCTAGCCTTGGCTTGCCACTTTTGCCGCAGACGGAAACTCAAGTGAGTCTGAGCGATCTTTACGCATGGAAGAACCGCGTACTAATCCGCGTATCGTCATCAGGTGTAATGGAGAGCGTCCCAAATGCGACAATTGTACGAAGCGGAACGAAGAATGTTCATGGGATGACAACGTACGACGCCGAGGTCCTGGTAGGGCTACCAAGGAGAGGCGAGACAAAGCCGCTCGAGAAGCACTAGCAGCGGGGTTGACCAACGCCAACTCATTGGGTGCTATGCCGGAGCAACTGCCCGATATTGCTCCCGCTTCCGAGTTGCAACCCGATGTTTTGGTCTCGATGCCAATGCCCATGCTCGATCTTCCCGTCGACAACGACGCCTCATTCAAGCTAGACTCTGACCTCGACTTGCCGGAAGGGGACTTTGACCCGACCACGATCGATCCTGCGCTTGCCGCGTTGAGCGCCGCGATCCCTGGTACCCTTGCCGAGCTTGAGGTGAAGAAGGAAGGAAAGCGGAAAGTGGATGGAGCCGATGGCTTGACCGAGATAGTAGTAGGCGACGAGAAGCGGCCGAGGTTAGACGATGTAGCCAATGGGCTGGTCTGATAGGTACGATTGGATCTGGATCCCTTTGGTTTTTGTATGCGAAGTAAACCAGCTCGGGACTTGTAGAGAAAGCAATGTATTATGAGTTGAACTTCAGTGTTTTGCTGGCGAGTTGCAGCTGGTACAGCAGGTGCTGTTGAAACGCGAAGACGTTCAGTTGGAGGTGTGGGGCACCGCGGCGCAAGATGGGACATTGCACAAAAATGTCTGTTTTCATCCATCGCTCAAACGTCGGTTTGAACTACATTGCAAGACAAGCAAGACCCAACGCCAAGCAGGTCTGCCCTTTCATTCATGGCGCCGAGACGCAAACCCGCCAATGTGGTCCGATCAGGAAACGCGGGCAACTCGACGAAATCGAAAGAGAAGGATAAAGAGGTATCGGCTGCCGGCGCAGGAGTCAACGATGGACCACCTAGACCCCCACCTCTGTTCCCTGCTGGCTACAAGACACCGATATCAATCTTAAATGAGAAGTGTCAGAAGATGGGATGGGAGAGGCCAGTAGTGGAATCCGTAGGTCTATCTCTGCCCCTCAATGTGCTATTTGTATATGAAGGTCGCACAATCGTCCATCGGTCTTCCTTGAATTGCGTGTCGCTGGAGAAACGCTATACTGATCGTCGATGATGTGTGCGTAGCGGACAAACAGAGGATCAGATCCCCAGACTTTCACTGGCGCGGTGATACTGAAGAAACGCGTCAGTAAGAATATCTATAATCTGGACGAAGTACGCATCATACCTCATCCCCAATTGGAGATTGGCACCGCGGCAGAAGCCAAGCATTACGCAGCGACATACGCGCTCTTCCGCGTGAGTACAATCACTTCGGAGACCTGGCTCTCATGATGATTCTTGTACTCGATAGAATCACTGACTTTTGTGGCTTGATAGTTTTGCTCTCAGCTGCCAATGGCCATGACCCTCCCACCATCCATACGACCGTATTGGTCCACTCTCACAGCTGAAAAGGCAGCTGCGCCACCCCATAGAGCATGGGAATACCATCCCGATCCGTTTGCAGCGAAGAAAGAGGTTGACGAGCGACAGACCAAGAAGAAGGAGAAGGAGGAAGCGGTCGCTAGCGGCAGTGGAAGTGGGAGTGGGAGTGGGAAGGCGAATGGGTCGTCGACTGCTGGAGGCAGTGGCAGAGCTACGCCTGCTGGACCAGGCGGGTATGAGTGGGAGAGAGCACCGGAAGTCCGTATGGCTCCGTCTTTACGTGAGATGGTAGAGGGAACAGTGAGAAAGGTGAGTATGTCATGTGACATCGCAAATCAATATATGCTTATAATTGATAATTTGACAGATGATGCAACACTTCCCATCGGCCGTACTCGAAGCGACAAGAGATACCGCCGCTACGGCCTCGACTGCAGCTTCGGGTGCTGCGACGCCCTCGCTGGACGTTGCAGCTTTGCAAAATCAACTGAACACACTTGGTTTCCGTCCGACACATGTCAACTCGGCCGTGTCAGCCTTGTCCGCTGCGAACGCTCGCTTGCACTCATCGTCATCATCTACCAAAGACCCGCTCGTCTTGTCCCTCAGCATCCTTTCGCCTTTGGAGGCAGCGATCGAATGGCTTTTGCTCCATTTGCCAGAGGACGACCTGCCCCTTCGTTATCGCCCTTCGGCATCTTCCGCGGACTTCATCACTGGGGTCACGGCCAAAGCCGGAGGTCAATCAGCTTTGGTCAAAGGTTGGCTCATCGATAAATTGGTCAAACAAGCTGGTTTTCCCAGAAAAGCCGTGGAGACCGTTGTCGCTATCGAGGAGAGAGAGTCGGTGGCGCTTGATATCCTTGGGAGACGGCTGTGTGGTTGGGAGAAGGACGAGGATGGTTGGGGCGTAGAAGAGTACGGCGATGGCTGGGCTGGTGATGACGTCGCGGACGAAGAACGACGCGTGACTCGCGAAGAGGAGGTTATGGCGCTCGAAGCTGTCCTCGGCGAGAGGTTCAGTCAGCCTTCATCAACAGAAACGTCCGTTGATATCACCAGCGACGTATCCGGAGACAGTATCGCCCTGCACGTCCTATTTGACCAGTACTCGCCCTACCCATCTCCACAATACCCTCATCACCCACCGGCATTCTACATCGCTTCAGACACCTTGCCCGCGTACATGCGACTACACCTGCATGCTCAGCTACTAAAGCAATTCCGAGATCCAGAGCGACACGATCTCACATCTGTTCTCGAGTCGGGAGCAGGCGGCGCTGTTCTAAGCATGGTAGAACACCTCGAATCGACTTTGCAAGAAGTCATCGATAACCCCCCGGATATAGGCGAAGTCACCAAATATCTCGTGCCGAAAGTGGAAAATGTCCTGCCTACAAATGGCGCGAGTATGGCCAAGCGGAAGCCCAAGCAGCAGAGAGACGGCGGGAAGAGGAGGATGCCTACTGCTGAAGAAGAACAGGCAGTGCGAAAGAAGCAGAAGGCGATGCTGGACAATCCAGAGTACAAGTCAATGATGGACGTACGATCGGCTCTGCCTGCGTGGAAGGAGCGGGAGAACATTACGAACGCACTAGAGTCAAATAGGGTGCTGGTCGTTGTTGGCGAAGTGAGTCGTCGCTTGCGTTGTGACGTTCGACCTTGCTGACATATAGTGCGCAGACTGGTTGTGGAAAGAGGTGCGCAACTAATATTTCTGCTCAGACGTGGGGCATGACTGACTTCCTGTGCATCACCGCAGTACACAACTCCCTCAATTCATACTAGACCACGAAATCGCTGCGGGCCGCGGTGCCTCAACCAGCATAATCATCACCCAGCCACGTCGAGTGGCAGCTATGGGCGTAGCATCACGAGTGGCTCAAGAACGTTTAGAAGATATAGACAAGACACCGGAATCTGTCGGCTATGCAATAAGGGGTGAAAGGCGGGCTTCTCAAGAGACAAGACTGCTGTTCTGCACCACTGGTGTTATCCTTAGGAGGTTGGGCAGTGGTGATGCTGATTTGGCTGGGGTGAGCCATGTTGTCGTTGACGAGGCGCATGAGAGAGGCGTGGACACGGATTTATTGATCTGCCTGTTGCGGGACTTGCTAGAGCGGAACAAGACCATCAAGGTGAGTTGCGTAGATTGACTTACCACATTGGTTGGTCCTAGGGGGGTACAAGCTGATCGTTCACTGCTAGGTCATCCTCATGTCTGCTACGATTAATGGTGAGTAAGGCTGCAGCTGGTACAGAGACACAAGCTCATTCATCGGTGTCAGAACAAATCTTCATCAGTGAGCATTCTCCAGCAGCTAAGCCGAGATCTCGGTACTGACTCGCGTGCAGACTACTTTGGCGGATGCCCAAGTCTGACCATTCCTGGATTCACACATCCTGTCACTGATCGGTAAGCTTTACCAAAGGAATGGCAAAAAGACGTGTTAACACCTTGTATAGCTATCTCGAGGACGTCATCTCACATATCCGATATGTACCGCAGACATCTCGATTCGGTCCTCGTCAGACTGAAGAGCAGAAAGCTGCTATCCGAGCCGAGTTTTCCAAGCTCAATCTGGACAATGAATCACAGCGGGCCCTCGAGGTCATATCTGCTTCCGAGCGAATCGACTACGGTCTCGTAGCCGCGGTCGTCAAGCATATCGTCGACAATGCGAAGACTGATAATGGAGCTATCCTGATCTTCATGCCGGGTGTGATGGAGATACGACAGTGTGTCGACGCGTTGCAATCCACCTCTCTCGGTCAAGTGGAGATCATGGCCCTTCACGCCAACTTGTCAAGTCAGGAACAGCGAAGAGTCTTCTTGCCCACCAAACCCAGGCGAAAGATCGTGGTGGCTACCAACGTCGCGGAGACTTCGGTCACCATCCCCGACGTCATATACGTTGTTGATGGCGGCAGGGTGAAAGAGACGCAGTACGATGCGGAGAACGGGATGCAGAAGCTTGTGGAGTGCTGGACTAGCCGGGCTTCCGGAAGACAAAGGCGCGGTCGTGCGGGCCGTACTCAGCCGGGCGAGGTGAGCCACTCGCCATCTATCCATTCGAAGAGAGCTTGATTTGACAGCGTGTTGCTCCCTTTCTGTGCAGTGCTACAAGCTGTATACACGGCGGACGGAGAATAACAGCATGCCCCGGTTCCCGATACCGGAGATACTGCGCACACCGCTCGAAGCCCTGTTCTTACAGGTCAAAGCCATGAACGAGGACACGGACGTGAAAGCGTTCTTGAGGTGAGGCCTTTTCTACTGTATTGCGTATATCAATGGAAGATCAGTGTTGGTATTATATTCTAATTTACGGTATTATAGCAAAGCCATCGACCCGCCTAAGATGGATGCGATCAACGCTGCATGGCAGACTTTACAAGATCTCGGAGCGGTGGAGAGTGAAGATCACAAAAGCCGCTTGACAGCTCTGGGTCGACACGTGGGTCCCTCGAGTATCGTCAGTCGAAGATTGCAAATGCTTATAGATGGACGTTGCAGATGAGCATGATCCCTGTTGATTTGAGACTCGCTAAAATGCTTGTTCTCGGTACCATCTTCAAATGCTTGGATCCGAGTACGTCCTCATTCTTGAACACTACAAAAGAGAGCCCTCGCTGACACCGCGACAAATAGTCCTCACTATCGCCGCTATCCTCTCGTCGAAACCGCTCTTCACCTCTCCCATGGAGAAGCGAGACGAGAGCAAAAAGTGAGTATGCGGCCTTGCGAAACTTGCTTAGAGTGCTGACTTGCTGCGATTGTTCCCAGGGCGCGAGAATCTTTCGCATGGGCCAAATCCGACTTGCTCACTGATGTGAGAGCGTACGATGCTGTCGCCGCATTGCGAAGCAAAGGAGAAGGACAGAGTGCTATTCGCCACTTCTGCGAGCAGGTACGTGTGGCCTGCGCCGTTCAAGAGCGCCGGGGAGTAGGGCTTACTGTTGCCCCTACATCGCTGTTGAGCAGAACTTCATCAGCGCATCGACGTACAGAGATATCACTTCGCTACGAAACGACTTCCTTTCAGCCCTAGGATCCATAGGGTTCATCTCGACTCGCTCGGCCGACTTAGCCAAGTTCAGCATCAATGCCAAAATGGATAATCTCGTCAAAGGCGTTATTGTCGGCGGGCTGTATCCGAGAATGGCGCGAATCGCTATGCCTCGAGCACAATTTGAGCGAGTACAACAAGGAGCTATACAGAAGGACGTGAGTATCAGAGCGACGGATGCAACATCCAACTCCACATAGTAGTGGAGGCTCGGAGGTCTCATGCTGATCATCTGACGTTTTCGCAGCACGAAGCGAAAGAAGTTAAGATGTTCGATCAAGCTGGCCGGGTATTCATCCATCCTAGCTCGATCCTGTTCAACGAATCAGGCTTCAAGTCCGGCTACTTGGCTTATTTCGCAAAAGCAGAAACGTCAAAGGTGTTTTTGCGCGATGCGACAGAGGTGTGTCATTAATGCTTTTCTGCTAGCCGCAATCGTCGTTTACAAGGCACGAGGAAAGACTGACGTCTTTATCGCTTTGGTAGGTGCCGTTGTACGGTTTACTGCTGTTCGGAGGTAGTATCACCATCAACCATTGGGCTGGGGGGATCATGTTGGGCAAAGACGGGCATGTGAAATTACGCGCTGGAACGAGGATCGGGGTACTTTGTTCCCAGCTGAGGTGCGTCTCTGCTTGCCTCTGCCTGCCATCCAACGTCTTCGTGGTCGCAGCGGATAAGTAGAAGATCGGCGCTGATATACGCATTGTATTGATTGGTATTGGTAGACGCCTCCTGGACGCTCAGTTGACGGAACAGATCGAGTCACCCCACGCGGCAGATATGTCAGGGCACGAAGAGGTCGTTCAAGCTATGATGGCACTGCTTCAGCGGGATGGGTTGTCGCTTTGATCTACCTTGAGTATGGTGTATAACCCAGGGTGTCTGCTCTGGAAAGTCATACAAACGACAGTGATCAGCCATACATTTATGCACATACTGTGGTCTTGCGGTTATGCCAGTCTAGACATACTCTGATGTCAGTTTGGATAGAACTATAATTTTATCCTCGTCGGAAGAAACGCAGAGAACACATTCGCTACAATTTTATTTATTTCTTTACTTCTCATGATTCTACGACTACAGTGTACTCGGGCAATTGACAACCTTGATGGCAGTCTCCTGTACGGAAAGAAGTACTATATACTGTACACTACTGTACACTACATTCATCAGACTCTCAAAAACAAGCCGTCTTCTCGTCTCCGACCTGGCGCGTGTACCCCGAGAAAAGGGAAGAGCAGACCGCGGTAGCGCACAAGACTCCCAACCCACCTCGCGCCAGTGGACAGAAGACCTAGTGGAACCTCTCCACCTCGGTCCTCTCGGCCGCGACGCCCTCGAGCTTGTAGAGCGGTTCGAGCCTTGCTTTCCGCTGGAAGAGGACGTATCGCTTGATGAACCACGGGAGCCACACTGACGTTTGATACTTGGCGAACGTCGAGACGGGTACGGCAAAGACGTAGTCTAGTTCTTCGAGCGTACGGCGACTATGATTTTGATCGCGGATGATACAACGTCGGACAGCGGTCAGCTACCAGTCCTAATTGGATCGGCGTGCGTTGGGAAGAGAACAGAAGCCACTTACGAGGTTTCCGGGGTGAAGAGGAAGATCAGGACCCATGCGAGGATATTGGTGCATGCGTAAAAGTAGAATGCGCCCCAGGGCTTCAGCGCCACCAGCATCGACGGGAAAGTAAGACCCAGGACAGCAGACCACATGTTATTCTGCTGCACGGCCCACGACATGCCGATCTCTCGGTGTGTCAAAGGGTACGATTCGGCAGCGTAGACGAATGGGACGGGTCCCATCCCCGGCGAGTAAAAGGCCGTGAATAAGTAGACGGCTACAGAGAAGCAGAGATGAGCCAGAGATCAGTTATGAAGGAGTGGCGTATCAGTGATTGAATAGCTTGGCTCACCCAGTGCGATCAGTGGCACACGAGCAGCGTTCGCTGTGTCCATGAAGAACATCGAGCCGGCCCACTACCATGTGCGATATCGATCAGCTATTTTCCTGGAAATCTCCAAGCTCCATCATACTCACGAAGAGGCAGAGCGACATGCAAGGGAAGGTGAACAGGAGCAAGTTCCGCCTTCCGAATGTATCGATAGTCCAGATGGCAGGCTGCAGATGAGCTCTGGTCAGCTATCACTGTCACGAATAGCAGTGAACTCGAACATACCAAAGCAAAGATGGTGTTGACGAGACCGAAGCCGAAAGAAGCGAGGAGGCATTGCTTGGTATTATATCCGGCTTCAGAAAAGATAGTTGACGAGTAGAAGGCTATGAAGTACATTGCACGATCAATACCTTCCTTCGCACAGCCACAGAGTAGTGGCTTACCCATGATATTGATACCGCAGAGCTGCTGCGAGATCATTACGACCCAGCTGGCAAGGTTGGCCCTCCTCAATCGAGGCTTGACGAATAAATCGGCGAATCTCGAGAAGTAGGTCGTGCCCTGGAACGCCTCCCGTTCCTCTTCCAGCTGGCAATGGGCGTAGAACATGTCGCGCGCTGCTTGGATCTCTGATTTGCGGAGTCGGCACAATGCACGGAACGCTTTGGCGTATCGATTTTTCTTCATTAACCATCGAGGTGATTCGGGCGCGAACCAGACTGCGAGCGTAGAACGATCGGTCAGCTACGCACCCTCGGGCCATTGTAGATCTTAGCCGCAGCAACGACTGACTTAGCAGGAGGAGAGGAATAGCTGGAACGAACGCCGCCGCAAGCTGGACTCGCCATGCATTCTTCCCGATCTGATAGAACATGAGATTGGAGCAGAACCCGAAGAAGATACCAAACGCCACCCAAAGCTGGAATGACATGACGAGTGCGCCTCGAATCGCCGCGGGAGCACTATAATGTCCGCACAAGGTCAATTGCGAACGAAGACTAATAGGAGTGGCACAGACACACTCACGCCTCAGCAGTCATGATCGGGATTGTGGTGATCTTCATGCCCATTCCGAAGCCCAGAAGCACGCGACAGGCGAAAAGCTCTTGCCAATTACGGGTGAAGGCCTGGCACAAGACTATCGAAGGTCCCATTCACCGATCAGCATGCTTTCAGGGTACAGGGACTACCGTGTGTAGTAGCCACTCACCAGGGAAAACACAGAATAAACCAGTGACGAAGATTGTACCTCGTCTGCCTATGTACCAGTTGATCGGATCAGTCAACATGGCCGACACGGCCCCGACAGTGATGGACGGGGCCGAGTTGATCATGCCCGTCAACCAGGTCTTGTCGGCGATGCCGAACTCTTCGGGAAAGGACAAATTGGCGCCGTTCGCTCCAGTGTTATCTGCGTATAAGAGGTCGGTGAGTAAGCGGGGAACGACCTCGTTGCATCAATACACAAAGTCGAAGCCACGCACCCCAGCCTTGGATGGCGGATCCGATCGAGCAGACAATGACCAGAAAGTACAGAGCGGTAGTCTGATCCCATTTATCTATATTGCACGGTAGCAGGAGGCACTCAGTCAGTATCTGTGTCAAATTCCAATCAGTTATTGGAAAGTCGCTCACGGGTAGTCTCTCGTGCGATCCAGAAGCGATCATCGGCTGTCAGTTCCGGGATTAACTCGTATTCTAGAGGCTTCTGAGAGAGAAGGGCGGCTCGTCGGAAGAGATCTTGCTTGTCGTCGAAGCCGTACTGGATGCTGAAGCTATCGGCCATAGCGAGCAACTTGTCTTTGGGTATGCCCAAGAGTGGGTTCTGGATCCTACACAGATTCACAGCAGGGCTCAGCGGAATGCGCTCATCGGCGACAGCAAAGACAGGAGGATGGGAAAGACTCACTTGGCGCTGACATTGCGATTACGACTGGTAATGTGTTCGCGGTGCGTTTCGGCATCTTCATAGTGACCGATCTCGTATTGCTTGACAGGCTTGTCGGTGCTGTGTTGATGGACCAGACTCGCATGGTCGCTCATCGGCGACGAGATGGGTGCGGACATGGTGAGTGGCTGGTGCAGTTGGTGTGTCACTCAGTGAGTGCTGGATCGCGGTTGTGATACTGGGGGCAAGGGCCCGAATGAGCATCCCGAGTGGCCATGCTTTATATCTGATTACATGGTCGGATGTCGGCAACGCCAGAGCGTGCAAAGCCATGAAGCTCGGGCCGGTAGTCAGTCGTCTTCCGATCCAGACCTCGGGCGAGGAACGCCGTGCTGAGCAAGATTAGTGAGCGACTCATCAACGCTTGATCGGGGTCCATGATCGGTTATTCGGTTCTCAGGTGGATACTGACAAGTACAGCACGTACAGTCCTCGCACTCGCACTCGCACTCGGCGAGCGAAGGATAGCAGAGTCATGATGGCCGACAGGCGGCGCGACGCTAGTGTCATCGCTCACCAGCCACGCATCAATGCGTGAGCCGTGTCTCGTGACCTCTTGACCTCTTGATCGCGAGCGAGAGCTCTCGCCACATGCTAGGTGATGTTGGTCTTCCAAGCTCAAAAGCGGGAAAGCGGTGGACCGGTAATCTGACGAATCTGGATAAACTGGTATAAGCGAGTGCGTCATTGTGGATGTTTGTATAAGTAAGAGTGAGGAATGAAACAGGCACTAATGACGACCTCACTCGGTAACTCTAAAAGGCTTCTTAGCGTCTTTTTCACCTGGCGGGCCTCCTTGTTCTCCTCGTTGCCCCTCACTACCACCCCGCATAAACATCTCTCATGTCCGGGTGATAGAGATAAAATATCCGTCAGCTGACCACTGTTACGGCCTTTCCCGAATGCAGCAACGCTGATGATGTACCGACACTGCCCCAGTACCGTGATCGGTATTTTGCGATCGGGGAAAGAGATGGCCGAGCCGAGCCGAGCCAAGCCAGCGGCGTGCTATGCCCAGCTGCACAACAACGTGGTGGCAAATGCGGAACATGGTCAGCAACACATCTCACCTGTTTCCGTCGCGGACGATGATGCCGATGCACCTGCGTGGGCGATTCTGACCAGATGGATCCCCATGCACGCAATCTCGACCTAGGACCTCTTCCTGCACGCGGCGGAGATTCGATACGCGGCGTAATCACCATCCGCTGACCACCTGATCAGCTGACCGGCCTATGTCGCCGGCTGCGCAGGATGAACCCCTTCCGCACGCTGCCTTGCTTAGGTCTTATCTGCTCAGGTCATGTGCTGTGTGACCGACACTGGTTCGGCCCGACTACACATTCGGTACCCAGCTTCACACTCAGTTGGTCGTACTCAACGGGGGTGTTGGCGGAAGTTACTGGCCGCCTGTGAGAGGCTAGACTAACGTAGCCTGGGTTTGCGTTCAAGCTAGCGGACACGCTTGCTAATCGATTCGATTCTCGATAACGCCAAGGAGAGTCGCAGGAGGAGGTCCAGACCCCGTCAAGGTGGATCGCTGCTGTGAAGGTAGGCCAGGCGAGACTCGCTCAACTCTGACGTCGGCCGACCTCGCCACCCTTACGTGTATTCGACCTGTGTGTTGCCAAATTAGCTTATACTATACATCATACTAGTGATGCTCGGGACCCGCCATTCAGACGCGATCACGTTCATGTGAGACTTACTCCACTGATGTCGGTTCGACTCGGGCCGAAGTGCGGCTCGTCGAGCGGCTGTGTTTGATGCACCACCACCCAAGCCACAAGACAGAAAGGTAGAAAGGTAGAAAGGCAGAAAGGTAGAATAAGTCGAGTCATCGGTCTTCTTCTTTCTTATCTCCCCATCAATACACTTTCCTACTCTCCACCACACCTCAAGATGATCTCCAAGGCTGAGAACAAGCCGACTTTGCTCGAGCAGCTGGAAGCAGCTGGCGTCGGGGTCGACGTCGATTCGATGGACCCCAAAGTCGCCGCGTCCCTCCCGTTCAAGCCCCACGATATGACCTCGAACCAGCTTTTGGTCAATGAACAATTGCAGAACCCCGAGAACAAGGAGTTGGTCGAGAAGACCGTCCGCGAGCTCAAGGGCAAGGACTGGCTGGAGGTGCACACCGTCTTAGTAAGTCGTTTGCCCTGCTGTACCCTAGCTCTAGAACGGGTCATCCGTGTCATGCAACAGCCCGTCGGCTGTTGTGCAATTACTCCGTCAGTAGTCAGTAGACGCTGACTAACACCTGACTTGCCTCGCAGACGGCACGATTCGCCAAGCGCGTATTCCCTTATCTCCGAGGCAGGACCTTGGCGCAGGTCTCCCCTCGCTTCGGGTACGACAAGGACAAGATCATCGAGCACGCTCGCGCTTACGCCAAAGCCTACGAGGCGGAGGGGATCCCCGTGTGAGTTGACACTCCTCCAGCGGAGGACGAGGATTGACTTGTGCTGAACTCGTTATCATTGTCGTACATCGAACAGCGACCGAATTTGCATCAAGGTCCCTACTACTACCAACGGTGTCCAAGCGGCAAAGGTCTTGAATGCTGAGGGTATCCGAACGCTGGGAACGGCTCTCTTCTCCCTTCCCCAGGCTATCGCGGCGAGTCAGTCCGACATGCTTTCCATCAGCCCGTACTACAACGGTGAGTCATATCGTCCATCCTCATCGCCTATCATAGACCACAGTCTCCTTGTCTTTGCCCATCTTCCGCCGAGCTCAAATCGTCAAGATATCATGATCACCGATGTACCAGTTGCATCACATAAAACAAGCAGATTGCTGACAAGCCTGACCTTCGCGCTTCAAAGAGGTCCGCGCCCACGTCGAAGTTGACCTCTGGCCCGATGTCGCGGATCCTGCCACTCAGCATCCCATGTCCAACCGCATGCGCCACATGCGCGACACTTACGACCGTCTCGCCAGGGAGACCGGCAAGACGCAGCCTCTTATCAAGTCTGCCAGGTAAGTCTCTACTTTGTAGACTGTCAATGTTGAGTGACTGATCGATCGTTTGGCGAACAGCTTCATCACAGCTCGCGAGGCCATGGGGATGGTGGAGCTCGGCGCCGACCAAGCCACCATCCTCCGGGACTGCATGGAGGATCTTTTATCCACTTCGCAATTGCCCGAGTACCGTAAAGGGGGCGAATGGCAAGTCCGCTTGCGATCCGAGCTCGACAAGCCCAATGTCAAATGGGCCAACTGGACCCCTCCCGAAACCAAGGAGTCCAAGACGCGCCAAAGCAAGATCGCCACCGCCGATCCCCTCAGCAAGATCATGGAGAAGGACTGGAAGATCGCTAGTACCGATATCGACTATCTCGCCGACGGCGTGCTCGACAAGGCGAATCAAGAAGACGAGGTCACGCGACTTAGGCTCAATGACGCCCTCGAGCTCTTCAAGGGCGGCGAAGAGGAGAGCCGGGTCGAGATCGTAAGGCTCCAGAAATTGTATGCGTAAACGTAACAAGGGTTGCAGAGCAGGTTAGAAGTCCAAATACGATTAGAATGTGATATGCAAGTGAGAACCAATGACCGATAGGTTTTGACGACTGAAGACGTGCATCTCTCATTCCGTGCTGTCTATGATCACTTGTCCTTGAAGTTCAACGAGATACCGTTGACACAATGACTGAAAGTCGTTTGGGTCAGCTTATGCCTTTATGTCTCAGGATGGCTTACTCACCGTTCATCAATTGGGTTTCCAAACTTCTCTCCCTTGAAGACATGACCCAAGTGTCCACCGCAATTGGCGCATACAATCTCAGTGCGCGACATGAACATCGAGTTGTCCTCGTGACGGATGACAGCGCCGGGGACGGTATCGTAGAACGCGGGCCAGCCACAACCAGAGTTGCTACAAGGAAGAGAACATATGCGCGTCAGCACATATATGGTTGGTCACTGGGTGCCAACTCGATGGAGATGTAAAGGAACTTACAACTTGGTCTTCGAAGTGTAAAGTGCCGCGTCACAGCCAGCACAGTCTGTAGCTTGGTCAGCACTGACAACTGATCATCGAGAACATGTATGCTTTACTCACGGTACACACCATCGTCATTCTTCTTGTCGTATGGGTGCGAGCCTGGACGTTCGGTGCCCTTCTGCCTCAGTACTCGGAACTGCGTCATAATGTATCATCAGCGTTGCCACGGTTCAAACTTCGGTCGATCGAATCTGTATCTCCTCGCCAGCAAGTGACGGACTCACCTGCTCAGGGGAGAGGACAGCGTGCCACTCGTTATCCGACTTGGAGACCGAAGGCTGTTCCGACGGAGCCATGTTGTCGTTCTTGCTATTGGTAGCTGACGACGAGGAGAAGAGTGCGAAAGGGAGCGTGAATCCTCCTAATCTAGCTGCAGGCGCGAGTGGAGCTGTGCGGGCTGCTGAACGGGCAGTAGCGATGGTCGAACGGACGAGTGCAGGTGAACGTGACAAAAGAGGCATCAACGGGATGATGGATGCGAGTGCGATGAAGAGTATGAAGCGGATGTAGGATGGCATGTACTCGTTACAGACGAGTTTGAATGCAGATGAGAGAAATGGTGGGTGGCGATGGTCAGCCTCGCATCATCGCCGAAGACAGGTGGAGGCGGGGTGAGGGATATGAGATGAGATTTTGGGTGGCGCTGACGTAGTTGAATGCATAACGAATCGGCAAACACCGAACACAGGCTAATACAAACCATTACAAAGCTTTTCTAATCGGTAGCTTTGAACCATTCCTCACGTCCAATTTGACCCCATTGTGCCGTATGATATCAATCGTTGATCCGCATATCCTTCATTACTTATACGCCATATTCTGCACTGCTGCTGCCGCCATCAAACATTGCGCCCGCGCCCTTTGACAGATGTGCCGGTGACTACAGATTCTGACGATCTGGCTTTTGACCCTCGTTCGAAGTCCGAGATACTGTAACAATCGCACAACGTGCTACATGTCGATGTCGATGTCGATGTCGGAAAGATCGCCTCGAGGACTAACCAGAAATACAGCTAGTGATGACCTAGTGGCAGAGTGATCTGCGCCTTCATCGTCCGTCGTCATGCCATCGGCTCATCGCCCCATCAGCCCCATCGATCGGATCCGACGTGCACGAGTTACACAGTCGCACATACCTTTCTGATCAACTGCTCGTCCACTGACATGCGTGTTTGCCACCTGATATCCTCGGTTCGGCCGAAATCCAATGCGAAGGAAACGTGATCATTCAACTTACACGATGCACCTCAAACCCGCGAGCATCTGAAACATGTCAGCAAAGTACCCAGGAGCTCTTCTGTCAAGGAGCTCATGAGTCCTACCTGTACTTCCTTGGCCGAATTTCGACTGCCTCGTGGTCATGGAGGCTGAAGTACGAACCTACTTACCCAGATCTGTGTCGATCTTGGCTGACGCGCATCACGATGACCACGGTGAGAGGGGGTCCTTTGACACAACCTAGGCGATGCAAATACACACACATGCACACACACACAATATGGCGCTAGTGGTATCCCTCCGTGGGCAGATCTCGGAAAATAGCCATAAATATGAGCGCTAACGACGAGCCTCATAGCCACGCATAGTGGTCAACTGGCCTAGCGAGTGACTGCCAGCTGACATATATAGCCATGAGTCCTGTAACAGACAGAACTATCCTAATTCAACACCCCTCGCAGCTTTCTGACTGACAGTTATTAGCTTCACCCAACTTGGCTGTTTTGAAAGTCTTATCGACCATACCACCCCACCCGCCATCCCGATTCCCATACTCCGTGTCGTCCTTTCCCAGCCACCTGGCCACCTTTTCGCGCAACGCACTATCCTGTAGGCCCCCTGCACGCCCTTCCTTTCTGACACTCGTTCCGTTATCGACCCTACCCCTTGCTCTTATTCTCATACTCGCTCCTTCCCTTCGTCCTGCACCCCCTGAAACGTTTTATCCCCACTCGCACGACATAGCACGCTGGGGCGACTCTCGCCCGACCTGATCGGCATCCCGTCTTCGAAATTGCGACTGCGCCTGCGCCTTATCTGAGCGATAGGTGTACGACTGTACGACTGTTCGACTGGTCACAGCCCACTCTCACGCTTAGCGATCTTGCGTGAGTCCCACTACCATCGCTCACACCCTTCCTTTCATACCAACTCATCTCATTGGAGGTCGTCGTACTGCCTGAGACATACAGAGGTATTGACGGGCTGACGGATTACGGGGTCGAAGGCGAGATATACTCTTAGATTCCATCACCACAGTGTTCGCCCCCTTTTCATTGCTTCTTCTTTCTTCTTATTCTTCTTGATCTTCCAACATTCTAGGTATCGGGGCATCTCAGCGTAACATTCTAGGCATCTCGACTGGTAACGAAGCATCTGAACCGTATATCAGCGCTTCTCATCGCGATCGCACGATCGTTTCTAGAAGTATACAGTACGAGTGGCGGGGTTCCCTCTCGCTTTATAAAGCCTGACTGGTTTCTCGAAGATCTCTTCCCCTAATCCGCCTCTTTTTCAGATACGACTGGAACAAACGTGAGTTACATCGCACCTTCTTATATTTGAGCAAAGCCAATCGCCAACGCTAACAATCAAGCACAGTCCACGAGTTACATTGTCATCAGCAAGATGAATACTCACTCCTCTTATTACCCCCCCGGACCGAGAGAGCCGGATCTCGCCGCCCTCCCAGGCGCCGCCTCATACCCTCCGCCCGCTTCCTTCTTCGCTGCGGCGCGTGATTACGCTCGTTGGGAGACAAAAGCGCCACTCTCTCAATCAAGACCCTATGTGTCGCCCGACCCGTCACCCATAGACGAGACATTCCACCGTCGCGGATCACTCGATACGTTGCCACCCGCGCATGCCCAGCAGCCTCGAGGTTTCCCCATCCCCTCGGTCTTTCACAACCACAATCAAGCAGACAGCAAACCGTATGCGGCTCGGGTAGGAGGCTTCCCGCTCCCTCACACACAGGCACACGAATCCATTGAGGTCGACCCTTGGTACAATCCCGTCATGGTGGCACCCCCCAAGCAGCATCGGCGGAGCAGCAAAGCTGTCAAGAAAGTCGAAGGGAAGCAGCCGACTTTTTTGACCAAACTTTACGCGTGAGTGCCACTGTCAAACTGAGCTCCAGCCGTGCTGATCTTTTTGCTATAGGCTACTGTAAGTGCTATCTAGCGCTCTCTAATACGACTCTTTCGTATCGTTGCTAACACTGCTGACCTGTCTGTTAGAGAGCAACCAGAATATCATCACGTGCGTGCCTCTCGACTCATTAGACTATTACAGTATGTTGACTCCACTTTGCCATAGATCATACGATGGGACGAGACCGGCGAGTCCATCATCATCGAGAAGCCGGATGAGCTAGCCGACAAAATCCTACCGGTAGTGTATAGGCAGAGCAGGTTTGCCAGCTTTTCGAGGCAGCTGAACGTGAGTCGCCCTCCTTTCATTGGATTGGATTCGGACCGTTGATATCCGAGTAGATATACGGCTTCAACCGCAAATTGAGCCTTCGACATGTCGAGCCAGGTGTCTATGATCCAGATGCGAGTACCTGGTGTAAGTCGTCCTGCATAGATAGGTGGCGTATAAGCTGACCATGGACAGCTCATCCGTTCCTGCGGCGCTCGTCGAGCAAAGAGGAGATCCTCGGCTTCAAGCGCCGGGTACCTCCTCGTCCGTCCCAAGCGCAAAAGCGTCGTCAAAGCATGCAGGACGAAGGGATGTCGCCAAGCTCTGGGTCGGATCGCAGCTTCCAGTCGCCTCCCGATCCATATCAACATCACTTGCTGCCGGATGTCGACGAAGAGAAAGCATTCGAGTTTCATCCACCCAATCCGTTCGCTGAGCAGCGGTCATATCTGCACCGAGGTCCGTATCTGATGCACGATAAGATGTCGCCGACCTCAATGGACTTCCACTACGAGACACCACATGATACGATGGAACCTGAGTGGATGACGGATCAGCAGATGCCCCGGACTTGGCAGATGCCTCAGAGAGCCCCCTGCCTTCGACTGCACGACACAAATTTCGATCGGACCCCATCGAGCAACGTGCCTCAGACGGCCCCGGCTGATACCACCAGTTTCCCCATACCGATCCGAGTCACACAACAGCACGCCAGGACGAGAAGTGTGCAAGGAGAACCTCCATCTGCGATGCTGTTCTCACCGACATCTCCGTACTTCGCCGACTCCTGGCTGCCAGCAGACGCATCTGTGCCTGCGAGTAGAGGGGAGCAGCTGAGTGTCAGCCCCACGACTCCTGCATACCACTCGGGTCCTTGGGCGGCGAATGTTGCCGACAACGCGATTCCAACGCATCACAGTATGCTGTACCCGATCAATCCTAGTCGCTTTGCCAACAAGCCTCAGCCACTTGCCAATAATTACGAGTACGCGACGCCCGGCAATCTTAGCCGCTCCTCGTCGTTTGGCAACGGTGGTCTTCTTGCCGCTCACAGCTTCTCGGCTCTCAGTGAGAATTCACCGATCGACTCGCAGACTGTATCGCCTGGTGTGTATCAGGCTGGATTCTCGTTACCGGCTGTCAGCACGCCTACATACGTTGCGTCCTTGTCACCGCAAAGATCGATCGCGAGGCCAGCCACAACTATTCAGGATCGACATGAGCGTCGCGCGTCAATAAATTCCAGCCCTTATAGCCCCAGGACCAAAGCTCAACCGCTTCCACTCGGCACCGGGTCATATACCATCGCCAGTAGACGTGGGGTCGAGGAGCCTGTCATGGGTCTTGACCTGAATCTAGGAACCAAGATGGAGGTGGACGAGGACGAGCAAGGTTTACCCAGCGCGTCGATACACTTGGCAGACCGACATCTTTTCGAGGGGATCCTATCTGGTCAACCGGAGAGTATGGAGTGTTGACGGCGAGAACGCCGAACGACCGGCGCGAGATATGTATCTGTTGACGATCTTGGAAAGCTTAAGTATATCAGCCCTTTGTGCGCATATCTGTTTGCGATCGAAGGTATTCTCTTAGCATCGCGCACTCGGCCGGGCCAGCTGTGTGGATTGGGATCTGTTTTTGATTGTAGACGAGCGACTGAAACGAGAAGCATTGATCTGGTGTTATCTATAGTATCCGACATGTAGAGTAGAGTGACATTGCATGTAAACACAGTATCTGTGCGAAGTCAAGCTTGAGTGCACAGACACGAGCGATATTTTGATCCCGCGTGAGCGTGGGTGGAGGATGTCCACAACAGACAAAGTGTTTCAAAGTGTGTGTAGCAACATGACCTGTTCTGCTCTGCTTTGTCTATCTGCCTCGGTCTGAGCTTGACAATGTTCCCGCCCAGAGCGCCACCCCGAGCTCAGGCGGCGTCGAGTCAGAGAAGCGGAACAAGCTCGAGCGGGCTCGTGCATCCCGACGATGCGATCAGGGGCACGGACGACGATGCTGCTTCGTCCCGCTTGTGAGTGCTTGCGCGTGTCAATTCGGGCTATTCGCAGATTCAAGAAGAAGTCGAAGTCATCTCGTACCTCTCAGTGACTGTGAAGCGCAGTAAAGATCTAAGCATTAGTCACGAGGTAGAATCAGAGCTGATAGAATATGATTCGGTTTATAGATCCGCCGTAGGACTGGGATACTTGGCCGACCCATTCGTGACGCTCCTATACAAGCCGGCCCGACACGCATTTTCAGCTTCTCCCACCGCCTCGCCGAGCTTATCTGGAGTAGGAGTAGGACTAGGCGGCGGGACCGAATCCCGGAAAGCGCCGCTGATCAATGTGGGCACGCACCACCGGACGTGGGGGATCGATAGGCTCGTTGATGCCTTTTTCGAGAGGGGCGGGCGACAGGTCGTCTCGCTCGGTGCAGGGAGCGATACGCGCTTTTGGAGGTTGACGGTGCGTTTCTCAACTTCCTCATCTATCCAGTCTCACAAAGCTAGAAGGAGACGCTGCGCGCTCTAGCACAGTTACTGATATGATGATGCTTGACACAGTCCCGCCCGAACCCACCGGATATAGCGAAATACGTCGAAATCGACTTTCCCCATCTGACATCCCCAAAAGCACAGCGGATAGCACGCAGCAAGAAACTCCATTCTCTCTTGGGCCGTGCGAATCCGAATGCCGTCGACCAGGACGCTCCGCCGTATACCATCTCGAAAGGCGGTGCAGAGCTCGTTTCGCCATTGTACGCTTTACTCCCTCTCGACTTGCGCTCCACTACCTCTTCTTCCCCTTCTTCCCCTTCTTCATCCTCTTCTTCGCCTGCTTCTTCACTACACCCTGCTACCTCTTCGACGTCCCGGTCAATTGAGACGATCCCATCAACACTCACCTCGCATCTATTACCCCATCTGGACCCCGCGCTCCCCACGCTCTTCCTGGCAGAATGCGTCTTCTGCTACATGCAGCCTGGCGAGAGTGAAGCCATAATCCGTTGGTTTGGGGAAACGTTCGAGAACTGTATGGGGGTAGTATATGAGATGTGCGGACTGCACGATTCGTTCGGCAGCGTCATGAGGCGGAACTTGTCTGTAAGTAGGGTCATCCCTCACTTGCCATGAGAGCGACTAATGAATGTCGTTTGCCCTTCTCGACCACAACTGATATCTTGGTAGATGCGCAACCTCTCTATACCTGGCTCAGAACCTTTTCCAACACCACAATCACAAGCAGAGCGATTCACATCCACATCCCTAAAGGACCAAGCCAAGTTCTCGTCGGCAGGAGCAAAAACATTATGGCAAGTCCGACAACAAATCATTGACCCCGCGGAGATACAACGGTGAGTCGTCCATCAACATCTTGTGGGCCAATGGAACTGAGAAGAAGCTGATGTTTGAGCCCATGGTTGCTGCAACAGGATATCAAAGTTGGAATTCCTCGATGAGATCGAAGAGCTCCGATTGGTCTTGGATCACTACATCATTGCGTGGGGCACAAAGGGGTCTCTGGAAGGCATCGCCTTATGAGGCACTGCATCAGAGACATAGCCGGAGAGCTGTGATGGTGCAATGCACCTTCCTCTTTCATGATGTTCTCGGCATCTATACTACACATCATATACATTTGCATCCATCCATATGATCTGCAATCTGCATAAAGTCATGAATACCCGTAATCATGGCTTGGCCCGTTCGTTTTCGAGCGTCAAACCGAAACGAGGGCAAGCGGTCCAATTTCAACACCTAATACGTCTCCTCGTCCTCTGCCTCGAGATGTTGTTCCTCCTCCAGACCTTCTTGGCCTTCTGGCACCTGTGAAGTAGACTCTCAGATCAGATGTGGTCCAGAGGAGTATGATAGAGCGTAAAGCGTTGGAAAGACAGTAAACACGCTCCGGACTTACCTCGAATCCCTCGATAGTCTCATACAGGATCTCCTGGATACGCGCCATGACATCCTTCTCCTCTTGGCTCACCCCCTCGACGGCCAGACGTTCTTGCACGATAAGCTCGATGTTTCGCAGTTCTGCCAGCGTGTTAACGGTGCCACACGAAACGAATCAAAGGACGAGCAAAGTGTGGTGGACTCACTATCAAAGTAGAAATCCCGCTCTTTCATCAACCCCTCACTATGCGCCTCAATCTCCGCTACGCGCGCTTGCATCTGCGCCACTTGCGCCGCCGAGGCCGAAGAGACATTTCGCGCAGCTGCTCCACCGCCGACATTACTTGTTCCAGCGCGTGCGTAGCCCGCTCTTGCACTTGCGCCTGCGCCAGACGCTGATCTCGAGGTCGAAGGTGCAGGGGCGGCGGGGATCATGCCGCCACTGAGTGAGAGTCAGCTCAGCACGCAGCGTTACGAAGCGCCGATCGAAATAGCTGAAGACAACTCACGCTCGGCCTTGCGCGTCGTACCCGTCTCCGCGACTGTGCATGTCCCAGTACTTTTTCATCCACTGCAGGAACTCGAGGTTGTCTTGCATCTTGCATCTGGCGAAGTCCGGGAATCAGCTCGTAGTCTCACCGGAAATCAGAGTCACCCATGAGCTCACTTGATAAGCCTGTCGACGGGTATGGGCTATAATGATCAATATCAGAATATCGTAACAGTCAGCTCCGAAAGCCTGGTCCGCAAGTTACGATCCGACCCACCTTGTCAATC
This sequence comes from Cryptococcus sp. GC_Crypt_3, assembly GCA_026538395.1. NCBI lineage: Eukaryota > Fungi > Basidiomycota > Tremellomycetes > Tremellales > Cryptococcaceae > Cryptococcus > Cryptococcus sp. GC_Crypt_3. Next base: position 83,371 of record JALPCB010000036.1, read on the forward strand.
CGATGTGTGTTAAAGGCCTTTTGAAGGATCTTGTAATTATCCAGATACTCGTAGTCCATGCGCGCGTTGAACTTGACTCTCTGCAGGGGGATGTCGCCTAGCGATAGAACGCGAGTCAGTTGCTGCCAATGCACAATATTTTATACGCTGCAAGCTCCATTGGGAACAGGTAGAGCTGGGGAAACAGCTAAAGACCGCGAGATAGCGAGACGGTGAGACGGGGACATACCATAGATCGAGTCGATAACCTGACAGTAGACGGATCCCGTCCCGCATTGCTCAAGCTTGGTGATGGAAGTAGGATGCAGAAGATCGTTCAACCACGCCAAAAGCTCGCCTCGGGCTGCGTGGGTGTGTGGGTGGGTGGGTGCGTGCGTGCGTGAGGGCAGACGACGAGGTCATAGCAGGTGGTTGTGGCAGGCGTGCGGTTGTGAGAGGTGCAGAGACGAGTGGAACGAATGAACGAGTGCATTGTCAGCTATCATACACTCGGTACTCGGTTTGCGTCGAAGCGAGAGGCAGTGAGACGTTGATCAAGCAAGATGATGCTCTACAAAATATCTGCTCGCTCCGCAACCAAGTGCAACTCACATTCTCCAGTGTAGACGGACATGTCTGCAATCTATAATCTACTTCAATTACAGTCCGTTGATAGTGGTCGTGAAAGACTTGACTGCGTCGTGCGTCGTTGCTCGTTGTAGCTTGTATCGTATAGGTCATATGTTACAAGTTGATATTGATCAAAAGACAAAAGGACAACGCGCACTGGGCACTCCGACGCGTGGTGATAATATACTGTATCAAACTTATCATCAGCCAACGAGCGATTAATCACACGTCACACCATCCTCTCCTCCTTGCGCTCAGCTCAAGTGTTATCGCAGTATAGTAGGCATAGTAGCAGAGCAAGATACGTAGCTATGCATGGTAATTCTGGTCTTTCTAATATACATGATGTGTGTAACGTATGCTATGACACTCCTCTTGATCTTCGTTCCTTTCCTTGCAACTCTTCTCTTCTTCTGACTTTGGTTGATTAAGCGTACCGTGGCTAGTGCTGGAACAAATCGTGGAATACACTTGGTATTTCCGCAGACTACATGGGTCAATCGAGTTAGCTATCTATTTAAATGAGACGATTCAGCGAATAGGAGAACCACAACGCACCTTGAAGCGATACGCGCATTCTGTGGAACGGAGCATCTCCACATCGCCCCCTGCGGCCTGGACAAAGCTGACTATGACCCCGTTCACTTGCTGACCATGAGGGTGGCGTGTGGCGGGGGGTACAGCGGCTGCTGCCCTATGAGCGTACCCTTCCACGGAGCGTGGAAGGTCAAAGTTGATCACTAGTGGTGCCCAGGGTACTTCTGGGGGTTTGATGCTGACGTCGAAAATTACAAGGAATCGAGGGCCGTTACCGGACAGACTCAGACGCCATTGTTGTAATACTGCTTTCTTCTGTTGCGGCGGCATATCTGGGGTCTAGCAGGAAGCTTTAGCCTCACTGGGAATTTATACAGGAACGACGGAACTCACAAGGTACAAGGTGTCCCATTTTCTGCTACCGAGTTTGAACACAACCGCTTCCAGAGTCGAAAACGTCCCAACATGGATGATAGCTTGCCATAAAGGATAATCGTCGAGCATCTTGACCAGTGTATCAAGCTTGTACTCCTTCGCCCTGTTCTGTTCCTCGTTGACCTGATTGACCTGACTTGGCCCTTGGTTATTGGCGGCAGACGGACGGCCGGAGCCAATCGTACCCGGTCCAGTCTCTTGCGGTGCGGTAGAATTCGCTTGAGCTGACCCGGTTATAGTGAGGTAGACATAGGTGTGTTTGATGTTCACGCCTTGCGTCACTGACGAGACGGATTCTTGCGAATTGGGTCCGCCTTCGCGTCGGACCAGCACTCGAACGGGATCCCGAACTTGCAGAGATTGGCTGAAATTGATGACATCCGTAGGAATAGTGTTCGAGCTGGATCATTACAGATCAGCAGATGACCACTGTTATTTTCGTTTTCTTTAGATCGACTCACAAGATACACGTCTGTCGCTCAATACCCGCAGGCGGCGCAGCTGGAGCGATGCCTGAGCCAGGCGCACCGAACCTTGAGGCAGCGCCCGGGAACGGCGTCTTGCTAGCGGGGTTGAACGGAGAGTCGCGCCCCGCGTCATAGGGGCTCGTCAGACCTGGCGAAAATGGTGTCCCGGCACCCCCAGGAGTGAGGGGCCCGTTGTTACCGCCGCGCCGAGGTGGTGGGAGAACTTTCGAAAGGTTGAGAACGTTTTCATACAAGTTCCGGGCCTGTCGCGGATGTCAGCGACTGTGCTGAAAATGACGAGACAAGGCTGAAGGACTCACGATCAACTGATCCACCTCGTCCAGCTAAGATACAATCTTCTGGTCAGCTCGTTCCGAGTGAAAGACAAAACGTGGTCCCGCTCACAATCAATAACCGGACCTCACTTCCACCTAATCCCCCTCTTGTAGTCATGACTTCATGTATTTTTGCCGGTGTGCCAATCAGGATATGTACAGCGTCTCGCTGCAATGCCGCAATCTCATTCGGCAATGAGCTGGAGCCTGCTACGCCTGTTGCGATGCCTGCGCGAATACCGATGGGACCGCCAACGCCGCGAATGACTATAGTAGAAAGAGAGGCACAGTCAGCATCATTCAGCCAGTGTGTGACAAGTTGCGGCAGATGGACTCACGCTTATGACACTGCATCGCTTGGTCGACAGTGGTCGTGATGATGATCACTGCAGGGCCAGCATATGGTCCAGAAGGAGGTGGCAGAGTCTGGCAGAGGTGCAAGGCGGGAATGACACTGATGGGAAGGCAAGATCAGCTTCGACACTGTAACTTCGACATGTTTAGCTCACTATGAGATGATTCGCTCGGTAGTGGGTGGTGCCTGAGCGATAATGTCGGAACCTTTGATCATGAATGGCAGTACGCGAGTCTGAATCTTGTTCGGTGGGCCGATGCTATCAGACGTAATCAGTGACCAAGTCTTTAACTGACATACTAGTAGCTTGTATATAGAGCTCTGAAGTCAGAGATGCGATGGAAGCTACTCACCCGTACTTGGAGATGGACCTGAGCAAGTCGACCTTGAGATTGAGGTGATCCCACTTCGTAATAACGATTCCTCCCCCAGGCGCCGTCGCTCCACCTCCAGGCGTTGTCGCGCCTCCTCCAAGACCGCCGAGAACGCTTGATCCGCTGATCCCAGCACTGGGACCAGTGGTGGGACCAGGACTAGGCCAGTCCCTTGCCAGGCCGCTCGGAGTATGGATATGGGATAAGCGGGAATGGGAATGGGGGAAACCGTTCTCTCCTACGGCCCCTGCGCCGCCGCCGATCACCCCGCTCGAGAAACTGCGATTGATGTTCGGTCTTCCGCTTCCTGCCGTATTTGGGAAACCACCCAGAGTCAATCCTGGTCCACCGCTAGTGCCAGCTGTCGGAATCGGAGTTCCTGCGCCTCCAGGTCCACCAGGTCCTCCGGGGGCAGCTGATCCACCCATCAATGACGTGGCTACGTTAGGCGTAGTCATAGGTCCCGACGAAGCCAATAAGCTTTCTACACCGTGATGCCTGCCTCCCGCTCCGCCGAGTGGTAATGAACCAGGCACATTCCTATCTCTGTCTATTGATCCTGATCCCAGACCTAAGTTGAAGGACGGAGTAGTAGAGCTCGTCGGACGGGATACTTGGGAATGCTGTTGTTGCTGAATGCGCTGAAGCTGGGCGACGGAAGATGATAGAGCGGCGATTTGCTGAGTCAGAGCATTGACTGCTGCGTCGCCTCCTCCGCTGGCGCCTGTTGGCGTGGTTGATTGTTGAAAGTCGGATTGAGGAGGGAGGAACGGTGATCTCGCGGGAGAGTCTGCGTCGAAGGGCGTGAACAGCGGTTTAGATGCTGATGGAGGAGGCAGCTGAGAAGGCCGAGGATTCGCAGGCGGAGGGGGCAGAGCAGCTCTGACTAGAGACGAAAGCTGCGCGACCTGCGCAGAGAGGGATGCGAGGGCATTCTCCGTTCTGCTCAACCTGTCATTGAGCGCAAGGTAGATGGGAGAGGACTGCCAGTCGTCCCTGCCCGGAGCAGGAGAGACGGAAGCGGACGACCGCGTCGAGGCGGAAGAGTTCGGATCGCCCGGCATCGGTGTTTGCCGCATACAGACTTGCTGCGCTGGCGTATTGTGCAAGGTGGTACTGGATGGCTGAGTAGATGGGTGATAAGCGGTCAAATGCGAGACAAGCGGATGCGCGAGATGATGGATGCCGTGAATGCCGGAATGCGATGGACTATATCGAGTGGGAGATTGAGAACGTGGTGCTATGCGACACGGCGGTCCTCCGTGTGTGGGAGTGAGGCGAGGCGAGGTGAGGTAGACTATGTGTATGGGTATAGAATTGGATATGGATACAAAGGGCGAAGGAGAAGGAGCTAGTTTCGCGTTCAGACTCCGGAAGCTGGACGGCAAAACGACCGACTGCGAAATGTCGTCACGTCGTCGTCGTTTATCTAAGTGCTACACTCGTGTCCACCCACACTCTAGATATCTATAAAATCGAACGGACACGGCGGATCTGCTTCAAGCTGTTGCTATTATTGTAGATAGTAGTAGTGGTAAATGTCAGTTTAGCATAATTAAGGTTGTGGTAACTCATGTCATGTGTGGAAGTCGTAATCGTTTTGACAGCGATGGTGAGTAAAGGAGTGTGGCAATCACACCAACATCACTGCGCTGCGTACTGCGCACTGCGTACTGCGTTCGGATCTGATTCTGCCATCAACTGTTGCACATGCTTGTTGTAGTTCAAGTCTGAATCGATCCCGGTCGTAGCAATATGTACCCTTCTTTGCGCGATGCTTATAATGGAACGCAAGAATTCCCGTGACCTGGCTTCACGTGCACGTCAATGCCAACCACTCCTCTTGACAGATCTGATTTCAAGAGCCCAACTTGGAGACTGGAGTCATAAAGGATGATACATCCAAAGCCGAAGCCTGCCCTAACCACCGCCCACTACCATAGAAAACAACCAAGTAAAGCAGCCGCCTGTTTACTCGACGTTCTCAACGTCACCCTCCTTCTTCTCAGCCTTGGCGGACTTGGATCCCTTGCGCTCGAGAATTGCCTTTCGGTCGTTGTCGAGCTTGAGGCTGGTGATGACGACGTTGGAAGGGTGGATGCCGACGGGGACGGTGGCGGCGTTGGACTTTTCGATGTGGACGCGGTCGACGTGGATGACCCACTTCTTACGGTAGACCTAGTGACGCACGAACGTCAGCACAGTGCTCTTCCAACAATTCCAATGTATATTTGCTTTGTGCGACACAGCCATGGCCTCGTCGCTGAGAACGGGACCGTTCCCGCATCGCCGTAAAAGAAACACCACTAACCTGGGTGACCTTGCCCTCCCGTCCCTTGTACTTGCCCCTGACAATAAGAACCTCGTCGTCCTTCCTGATGGGGATGGAGCGGGCCTAAACAAACAATAATGTATTAGTCGCTATTCCTCCTTCCTTCTTTACAAGAGTCCCTCGAGGATGAAAGACACTCACAGAGTGCTTAGCGCGCAAGTCCTTGCTCAGAGGGGAAGACATGATCTTCCTCTTGAGACCGGAGGAAGCGCCGAAGTGCGCCTTGCGCGACTTGCGGCGGTCGGAAGCGAGGCCTACACAAAGATGAAAGCGGTGTTAGCCTATGTATCTCCTATATCTCAAGAGTCGTATCGACCATTGCGCAGACATCTAGAACACAGAACTCGATCGCTCCGTCGCTCGGTCGAGCACCTCTCTCTCCACTCCGCCATTCCAACCAGTGCCGCAGCAGCAATGACGTCCCGTATATGCAGCGAATTGCAAGTATACGAGTTGCAATCGCGCAACAACCATAGCTTCGAGTGTCCCTTCTCCTCCGGCCATGGTGAACAGTGACCTCCGTCGCTGTCGTTCCCCTCATCGCTACCTCCAGCCAGCAGCATAGAGCACAATGGACGGACATGACTGCACTGTCTGTGTCCTCCCGTCATCTGACTCCACTCTCCATCCCTTTCTCCTTCACACGACCGAACATCCATCTTTTCTTGATTGGTCTCGCAATGCAGTCGATCAGCTGGAGAAGCAGCACTCACCCGTAGCAGAAGCCATTTTGATAATGATAGGTGTTAGTGTTGAGGGATGAAGGAGGAGAAAGAGGTAAAAGGTGTACGATTACAGCTTTTGCGCAAATGCTCGAAATCTTGCCGAGTACCAGACAGCCAGTAAGCAAGCAGACAGGCCAGCAGGCAAGGGAGCAGTGCAGCAACGCAGTGCAGCGATCCACCACTCACTCTCTCACTGAGCCAACGCAGCGCACCAGCGCAATGCAGTCCTGCCAGTGCAGTCACCCTAGCATAAACAGTAAAGAACGGTGATATGGGATATTGAAAGAAGCTCTGAGTGTGGCACCACGCGGGCGGTGGCTAGCGCGTCGGTTTTAGTGTTATTGCCGATGGCACCGGTAACAGCCTCTTCGGCAGTCCCGGTCGGGTCACAAGCCTCGTCAATAGGGTGCATCCCTGCGCACCCCATCCCCATGACTCAAGCACTGACCGCAACAGATGCATACATATACAACATATACTACGCACATCCTAGCCGCTTATCCGCACGGAACATTGCAACATACATAATGGTGATACAGTTATAACCAGTATCCCACTTTTCACAACCATGAACTCAACGATCAGTCACGTCGCGTCGGTCCTAAGACAACCTCGACTATGCCCCCACCCCAAATATGGTGGAAAGCCTCCTTGACAGCCCCAGATCTCGCCTGGATACCAATTTCAACAACGTACGAAATGGTGATATCGGGCGTGTTGAAACTCTGAATCAGGTGCGCAGTGAGGTCCGCCCCTTTCGAGCTTCCAGGGGCATGCTTGATCTGCAGAGTGCCTTGCAGGTGAACATCGGTTGATGAGAGAGTCAGCGGAGGCAATGAAGACTCGTTCGTCGGCGACTGAGCTTGCCGGCCGGTGATTCCGTCTGAAGAAGAAGAAGTGTCCGGGGACTGAGCATGCGCATGCTCCTCTGCAATGGGCGGAACGACTGAGCCCGAAGCCGAAGCAGACGTCGATAGTCCAGCTGTTGGCAGAGGAAGGCTGCCCGCAGTCGAATTGGATGTCGACGATCGCCTGCGAAGAGAGAACGACGCGCGTCGTTCGGAAAAGGACATCCGCCGTCTATCCGAGCTGATGCTGCCTTTGCGAACATTGCCACTGGCGTTTTCCGCGGTTTCGTTGGCGCCGGAATCGCCTGTTGGCGCAGAAGAGGTCGTTCGCTCCAATGGAGGCTGATTGTCCACGACGCGACCATGACGTAAAGTCATCTTTGGTCCGCCTTCTTGCCATATCTGAACTTCGCCCGGAACCTCAAACCTATGCACTTGCTTCTCCATCCCCAGCCGGACTATCGCTACCCTGGTGAATCTCACTACGAAGATGCACTGCCTCGGGTCGGAAAAGGTGGCGAGGGGAAGTGTCAAAGACGAGTGGAAATGCAGGTGGAAAGGTATCGGTGGAGGTGTTGCGCCGTGCGGGACATAGATGATCGATGGCGATGGGATGAGAAGGGTCGTCTTGACTCCTTCGTTGTGGCCGTGGTCCGCCGATCCTTTATTGAGAGGGCCGCCACCCCGCAATGCGACCGATCGCCAGCCGGGATTCATTGGATCGCTGATTGTCAATGAAAGCAATCGATGAGGAGATATATATCCTCGAGGCTGATACCATATAGGCACAGTAATCCTACGCTCACACCCATTAGCGACACTCCAAACCTCCGACGATGACTATACTGACGTTTCGTTCAACCGCCATCCTTTGCGACTCAGCTTGACCCTCAAGACGTACTCGACCAGCGTCTGCAACCCGATCTGATTGACGGAACACGAGGGCGGCACGTCGACGTTCGAGTCGAGATAGTGGTGTTGCGGCATCTTGAGAGAGAAAGGGAAGGTTTGGCCCGGGACAAGTAGGGCTTGATCGTCCTTCGTGCGTTGCACTGTCTCGCCAACACTGCTACCTTCGACGGTAGCCGACGACGTGCTATTAGTGGGGCTGGACTGGTCATCACCGTTCGCGAGATCGGCCGGTGGGAAGAGCTTGAGTTTGCTCCGCACCAAGGGCAACGTTTCAAGGAGGGACTGCTGCCCTCGCATACAGAAAGACGTATTGATGTAGCCAAAGACCTGACAGGCGGTGCACTGATAAGTTACTGATCTCGAGCAACAAGCCAGAGACTGTACGAGACTCACCGCAACCTCCAGCCCTATCGCATTCTCCACCTTTCCCACGTCGATAGTTCCTTCAATGACACTTGCTCTTGACGTACGAATGAACAGGGGTCCAGTCCCGTTCGCATTCATCCTTTCGCCGCCCTTGGTGAGATTCAACCGCAACTTCTTCTTCCCCATCGACAACTTCGGTGGCTCTTCCGGGTTACTGCTGCTGCCATCGGCGTTGACCGACGGAGGAGGGTCCGAAGGAGACGTGACAGAGTTCAAGAAGGCAGCGGCTGGATGATCGTCCGCTACGTGGACAGTCGAGATGAGCCGAAGCTCGTCTCGGCCCACTTGTGGGGTGTAGACTGGTGGTAAGACCGCAGGCGGCGAAGCATCGAGGAAGCGGGCGGTATCTTGTAGCGATGTCGACATGTCGCCGAGCATATGCGGGGACAGAAGAGGCTGTTCAGCGGTGGAATGCCCAGCAAACGTATTACGTCGCGTGGCCATTCCGTCGCCCACAGCCCTGGTGCTTAAGAGCAGGAGATCATCCTCGTCGTCATTCTCGCCGATAGTATCCAGGTCCAGGAATGGATCTTGATTAGGAGAGAAAGGCGAGGTCAACCCAGTGCCAACCCGAGGGGAGATGCCAAAGTAGTCTGATGGCGAACTTGCCCTGGCGCCTATACTTATGCCGATAGACGAGCCGGGACTTTGAACAGAAGGCGTATCGGCGACAGCAGCGTCGTAGCTAGGTATCTGTGGATCGCCTGTCCGCGACACAGCATAACTAGGGAGAGTCGATCCGGCCCATCGTTCCGGAGGCTCGGAAGCGCGTCGAGTGGGAATCGGCACCGATGCAGACGTCGTAGACGTCGTAGACGGGCCAGCAGACGGTCGAAGGACGGTATTTACGTTATCTGTAGGCGGGGCATTGGTGGGTTCGGAACTGTCGATGGACCGCTCTGCAGCGGATGTGGAGGTACGGCGGAAGAAGGCTTTCATGGCTATACCTAAATTATATGTTGTATGATACTAGTACAACAGAGACGAGCGATATAGTAAGTACAGGCGCTACAGCGGCGTGCCGATCATTGTTCAAGGCAATATACTACTACAATGGCAGTCCGCTCTCCCGTTATCATCATGCCATGATCGCCCAATTCCCAGTATTGCGAGGCACAGGGTGGAGGTGATTAGCCAGTTACCACACATGTATGCATTTGCCACCCAGTCAAGCTATTGATAAAGTGATGGGACGATATACAGACACTCGTATTCAGCCACTTTGTCTCTCTCCCGACGCGTCCCCCTGTATCCTGATTTACGCGTTCTTCACTAAATCTCATGTTCATCCTCGAATCCCATTTCCTGATACTTTGACCAGTCACTATCTTATCATCGCCGTGCATACATCTACACTCGCCATCGTACACTCAGATAACTTCAATACGAAATGGTGAGCTCTTTTCAACGGTCATCACATACGACCATGTGTAGTTGACCCTCGCTGACCGCCTTCCCGCGTATAGGAACAAGGCCGTGTCTGGTCCGTGAACGTTCTGGAGGGCGAGACCCGACATGATTCCCCCTCTGAGACCGAGAAACTCTTCTACGAGTTCCTCAGTGGATTCCGCATCAATGGGCAGTTCACATACCGGGACGCGCTGAGATCAGCGCTGTTGATGAACCACCATACCCTCGAAGTCGATTTGAGGGATATGATCGCTTGGAACGAGGAGCTGGCCCAGAAGATGCAAGAGCACCCAGGAGAGATGATCCCACTGGTCAGCTATAGGTCTCCACAATTTGTTGTTCCGGAGCGTAGAGCTGACAATGAGGATTTGCGATGTAGCTCGAATCCGCTCTGCTCAGATTGGCACGATTACTCCTTCACCCTACCAACGACCCGGCGCAGAATGGCCAGTCTAGCAGCACCGCAGCAGAGACGGTCCCGGATATGCAAGTCACCATCAAGAGCGGTATGAACCTGCTCCAGTTCCGTGAACTGACCGTAGGTCGAACGAGACGCAACAGGTTGGCACGATCACTGACAAGTTATATATCCAGGCCAACACCCTCACCACACTCGTTCGACTCCCCGGTATCGTCATCAACGCTTCGCAGCTCTCATCACGTGCCACTGAGTTGCACTTGCAGTGCAAAGGCTGTCGATCTGTGAAGAACGTCAAGGTGCCCAGTATGATTGGAGGAGAGCGAGCTGCTCTGCCCAGGCGATGCGATGCGTGAGTCAGGACAGCCAGCTAAATTGCAAGCGAACTTCAGTCTATAGCTGACATTCATGTCGCTCAGCCCTGCTGCGGAAGGTCAGAAAAAGGACTGCCCGCTCGACCCGTATGTTATCCTGCATGACCGATGCCGTTTTGTCGACCAGCAAAGTATCAAGCTGCAAGAAGCGCCCGATATGGTCCCTGTTGGAGAGTTGCCACGACACATGATGCTCCATGCTGAGCGATACCTTACCGGACGAGTCGTTCCTGGATCAAGAGTGATTGCTACTGGTATCTACTCAACGTTCGCGCCTGCCAACAAGTCTGTGAGTACATGACTTTGCACAGACCGGACCGGTGCATATGCTTATATGTGCCGTCTCAGCAAAAGACTTCGGGTGCGCCTGCCTTGCGTCAACCTTACCTCCGTGTTCTCGGTATTGAGCTCGACACCTCGCTCGCCTCGTCACCTGGCTCAAGAGTGTTCTCGCCCGAAGAAGAGGAGGATTTCCAACAGCTCGCTCGCAGCGAAGGCTTGTACGAACGGTTCGCGAACAGCGTAGCCCCCTCCATTTACGGTAATACCGGTAAGTTGAAAGATTATTTCCTTCGCACAACCAGCTGACACAGTCTGCCTATCTCAGATATCAAGAAAGCTGTTACATGTCTGCTCATGGGTGGAAGCAAGAAGATCTTACCGGATGGAATGAGATTACGAGGGGATATCAATGTTTTGCTCTTGGGTGATCCAGGTACTGCCAAGTCTCAATTACTCAAGTTCGTTGAAAAGGTAAGCTGGCCGTAGCTTGTCGTCTCGATACAATCAGCTGAAGCGGCCCGATAGGTCTCGCCGGTCTCCGTCTACACATCTGGAAAGGGTTCATCGGCTGCTGGTTTGACCGCTTCGGTGCAGAGAGATCCAGTCACGGTAAGTAGTCGATTGTGGAGGTCAACCACCAGCTGATCGCGCATGTCTTGCACAGCGCGAATTCTTCCTTGAAGGTGGTGCAATGGTACTGGCTGACGGTGGTGTCGTGTGTATTGACGAGTTCGACAAGATGAGGGACGAGGATCGAGTCGCCATTCACGAAGCAATGGAACAGCAGACCATCTCTATCGCCAAAGCCGGAATCACAACGATATTGAACTCGCGAACGTCGGTTCTGGCAGCGGCAAACCCCGTATTTGGTCGATACGACGACATGAAGTCGCCCGGAGAGAACATTGATTTCCAGACTACGATCTTGTCGCGATTCGACATGATCTTTATTGTGAAAGACGAGCACAACGAGGCGCGAGACAGGACGATAGCCAAGCACGTCATGAACATCCACATGAACAGGCCGAACGAGAACGAAGCTGTTGGCGAGATCGATATCGAGAAGATGAAGCGATATGTCTCGTACTGCAAGTCGTGAGTGTGGCATGGCTAGGTCAATAGTAGCGATTGTCTGCTGACGGTATTTTGTTGTATCATGAATAGTCGATGCGCACCGCGACTTAGTGCAGAAGCGTCCGAGATGCTCAGTTCGCACTTTGTCGGTTTGCGGAAGCAGGTCGCGCAAGTCGAGCGAGACAACGACGAACGAAGCTCCATCCCAATCACTGTTCGGTGAGTCACGCATCGCTATATGACTATTGGCACCTTCTGAGTGTTGCACCCAAGATACCAATGCTGATACTCATAATGTTACATAGACAACTAGAAGCCATCATTCGAATCTCGGAATCACTAGCCAAGATCACCCTCTCGACCACGGTCTTACCGCACCACGTCGACGAGGCGATCCGCTTATTCAAGTACTCGACAATGCACGCGGTGGAGGTCGGTTCGGGCGTCGCGGGGCTCTCGCGTACCGAGCTCAACGACGAGATCGATAAGATCGAGAAGGAATTGAAGAGGAGATTACCTATAGGCTGGACCACGAGCTATCAGTCCCTCGTCAGAGAATTCGTCACTCAGCAAGGGTACGCCCAACATGCGCTGGAGAAGTGCCTCTATATCATGGAAAAGAGGGAGATTGTCAAATTCACTGGAATGAAAAAGGTCGTGCAGCGCATCGGCGTCTAGGCCGGTGTAGCGCGGCGTAGCGTAGTGCGCAGCTTGGCCGACCGGGGCGTCAGAGCGGCTCAAGGAGGAGATACCGAACGAAGGCGTTCTGTATACGGCCTTTCTTTGTTCAGTTTTAGACAGTGTAGCGGTTCAGACTGGCTTCGTCGTCGTAGCTTTGGCTTGGCGAAGCGGTCTATTTCACTTTGTTCAGTGGGTTTGAGCGGGTTTGTACTAGTAGCGGACTAAGACTTGGTATTATGCAATTTTGCACTGGTTCATCCATCTCGACAGAGGTTACAGCAGTCTGCACGGATAGGATGCATTGATGTACAACAACAAGAGTCCGCGATGGAAGAATCAGATATCTATTATAAATAGAAATTAAAACCCGAGCAACCCTTGTTGTTCGCTAGACCACCGCCCGCTCGCGCTCACGCTTCTCCTTGAAGAAGCCCGCTACGCCTCTTGCGACATTACCCCAATCCTGAGGAACCTGCACATCCTCTCCGATCCACTTGGGCAATTTTGACCTGATCCTCGATGTCGAATATCGTTTATCGACAAGGAGGATGGTGGCGTAATCATTCGCGTGGCGGATCGCGCGGCCTACGCGACGTATACACATCAGCCATTTCGGTCCAGTGAGAGGTGAGGTGAAATGCCAAAGATGGGCAGACGACTCACCGATACTCTGGTTGACCGCTCGCATGCACAGGTTCTCGTACATCTCCCGAGAAGCGTCTTTCCCCGCCCCAGGCAGGGACTCGACGTACTTCATCCTCTCCTGCAATTCGACCGACGCGATATTGGCAAATGGCAGGCCGACCATGATCACACATCGGCCCAGTGCGTCGGAGAAGTTGATACCTGTGCGTGCACATACGACCGCGTTGATCAGCTTCATTACTCTCCGACGCGCTCGTACAGCTTTTGGATGGGGAAAGGTGTTTGAGACCGATCATCACTCACCCTCGGAAAGCTTGCCGCCCACTACGGCAAATAGCAGCGCACCGGTCTTACGCGACTTTCCGCCCACAGCATCGCTAGCGTGGCGCTAAGGACGAGGATCTCGCTCAGCTTATATCATCAGGATTTCTGATGCAAGCTATCCAACTCACAGACGATATGGCCAACGCGTAATCTCGCAAGATATCCTCCACGTCGCCAGACGTTTGAGGTTCGTAGAATAGCTGTTTACTTCCTTCGTCAGCGCAGAGCGGACAGATGTATTGAGCTATACTCACTTCCTTCTTCTCGCTCAGTTTCTGCAAAAGCCCCGACTGAGCCCAGACGGTCTTGACTTTACTCAAGAACGCGTAAGACGGTAAGAAGACCACGACTCCATCGGGGACTAGACCAATCGTGGACTGAATCACGGCACCAAGTTCTGCCAGCTGTATTGCTCTCTTGGTCAGCCCCTACAACCTCTACTGTACCATGTCTGTCGCAACACGACAAGTGGTGCATGATCGTATCTGAAGTCCACTCACAAGTGCGTCGTTATCTCGATTACTGAACTTGAATTCGAACTCGACTTTTCTCGGACCTTGGGAGACGACCTGAGTGAGGAGATTCGACTTTGGTATAACGTGAGCGCACGAAAGCGTCGAAAAGCGATCAGGCGGTAACGTAGGGAAAAGCTGATGTAGAAAGTCTGATATCTGGCAACCGTCCATCAGCCGTTGTCCTTTTGCCTTGCGATCGATCACAATGATGGATTGAAGAGAGCGATATAAGTGCGACGTACTGGCTCCATAGTCCCTCCAGCTAAGACTACGCTTCTCGCCTCATCGACGACTTGCTTGAACCTCTCTGCGGGGTTGAGCAGGACATACTTGATCGTCACGTCGGTCTTCACGGTGGAGGCAGAGCTTGGAGCATCTTCGATGGACAGAAGGATCCGCCCGTCATCCTTTGCGTCCACCAGCGATAGTAGGAAGGCCTCGACTAGGTGGAACGCTGCAATTGACGCATGGCGAGAAGTAGCGTTTCTCGAGGCCTTCGTTTCTGCACACCACACACGGACGAATGTCAGCTTCTGGTAATGACCGCCGTATTCGTGATCGTCGTCTAAGTCCCGATGAGGAACGACAGCAAGAATGACTACTGCTTCGCAACTCACCCTTCATCGCAGCTTTCTCCGCGAGATGCTCTGAAAATCCACTGACTTTCCGCGCGAGCTTACTCTCCTTGAGATACGCCACTAGACCAATGGGATTCACTTGATCGCTCCCTCCTCCCGCGCGTGATATCAAGGTGTTCGCATCGAGTACCTCTGCTTTGCCCTTTCCTTTCCCCTTGACATCCGATTTCAGGCTATCCTTGACATACTGCTCGCACACTCGCAATAGCCCTTGTAGGAGGATCAGAACTTGGCGGATCTTTAGAGCATGTACAGCTTTGAGTCGGGATTGAAAGCGTTGTAGGTACTGCTGCAGTTGGAAAATGGCACTGGCCAAATGTGTTGAGGTTATCGTCGTCGAATGGATCGACAGCAACGTGTCTATGAGGTCTATGACGAGCGAAAGTCATTTGCGTTGCCCTTTGCTTTTGCAAAAACCACTTACTGTGCGCTTCGTCAATGACCACCACCTGGTCCTTCAAACTGATATCAAGTGCTTCCCGAGCATTCTTCTGCAATAGCAAGTTGTACGGAAGGGTGACTACCTGTCGGGGTCGGTCCACGCGTCAGCAGGCAAGCTGCGGAGAAGCTCTGTATATCCTACCTGAGATTGCTTGACAGCTTTTCGTGTAGCGTAGTAAGGACAAACGCAAGATTTGCGGCCCAAAGAGACGATGTCCTCTATATCCTTCACTGAGGCCTGAGTGGGAGCCGGCAGAACAGTCAGGATCAGATTGACTATAAGTCGAGAATGGATACCTACCAGGACAGCATCGCGAGCATCCAGCATCCGGCCGTCTTCTCCTTTTCCAGGCAGGAACTCGCAGCGCGCTTTGCCTAAGAGCCGATGAAGCCCAGAATCAGCATCACACCCATGTTCACGATGACTACACATCATCCCTATCTGACTAGACAACAGGACAAAAAGTGTAGAGACAGAGACTCACCAGCCTTCTGCATGTCCAGACAAGCCTCATTGATCCTTTCGTCTCCGCCCTTCTTGGCTAAAGCGCGGACTTTATCATTGATGCAGAGCTGTCTACGACTCGCTAAGGGGACAAGACTGACGCCCGTCATTGAGGACTCGGCGTCATCGGTACTGGCGGCAGCAAGGGGATCTGCGGATTTGGTATCTTGGTCATCTTGACGCGCAGACGTGCCGATGGGAAATGAGGTTTTGAGTAGTTCTGAGGTGAGCTGGCGGAGCTGAGTGTGTGTTCTGGAGGTGTAATAGATCTATATATATGTCAGCTCATCACTTTCAGTGATTTGTAAAACGGTGAGATAAATGACTGCACACCTTCGGCACATCTACCTCTTCCTCTTCCTCCTCGCCAAAAGCCTTTGGTCTCGACGCCTCATACCTAGTAGCCTGAAGTCAGCTATATAGCCATGTAGCGGCATTTTCGAAAGCTACGCGTCAGACTCACTTGCTCATGAGGTCCCTAACTTCTTTCGAGAGGTATGGCCCATCATCATTCTGCCCGTCCTGCTCATCTTGGTCGTCGGGTAACCACTCATCCTCGTCCTTCTGCCCGACATCACTGGATGCAGGCATCGCATCGACCTTGACCCTTTTGCCTATGGGCCCACTAGTACTTCTAAATGCGCCTCTGGCGTTATCCCTCCGCAACTTCCTCTCCCGTTGTCGAGCTCGCAGTAACCTCTCCCGCTTCTCCATCTGCTCAGTCTCGATCTCTCGAGCTCGAGCTTTGACAGCGTGCTCGATGACCCATTTCGGATCGTCTGGGTCGTCCGCTGCCAGCTTCGTCCGGAGTGAGTCGAGCGATGCGGTCGTTTGGCGATTCGTATGTTGGGTCAACCATGTGAGGGTCGAGGTCAGTAGAGAGAGGGATTTGCCTGTACCAGTAGGTGATTCGACCTGCTCATTGAGGCGCAACTAGAAAGTCAGCTATGATCATTTCACTGCAGCACTAATGACCGCCATAATATGTCTCAAGTGTATCTGTCACGCACTATGGCTATCTTGCCATCCTCAATAGCTCGGAACACCGTCCGCATCAAGTCGACCTGGATATCATATGGTTGGGGATACGGAAACGGAAAGGTGTCCGGCGTAGGCAGAGGCGGCAATGCGGAAGATGAGGCCGACGCCGACACCGATGCCGAAGCCGAAGCGGACGTCGATGTGTCCATCGTTCGACTACCGTCGTGCTCGTGTCAGCGCTGTTCAATAATGTGCATTGTACCAGAAATATTCATGTACATTAGCAGAAGTGGACTTGACGCGACGCGCCTCCACTTTCGACTTTTGGCTGGGATCGTTCGGTCATTGTCCTATTCGCAGTCCTCTACCCTCTATGAAGGCTGTGACGCTTAGTGCAGTATCGCCCAAGGACGAGACATGTGCTCTATGTGGGATGTGGGCGGCGAGTACAGTGGAACAGGCACAGAATGCAGATCATGGCATTGCTACATTGCTACATATCAACTTCATTTCAATCATTCATTTGCCCGACTTCTCATTGGTCCGAGCGATTCTCCACTGCTAAGGCCTAGCCCCAATGTCAAGCTTCTAGTAACCGAACAAGTACCACCTGCCGCCTTTCTTGTCGCCGGAGGACGCGGCCGACTTGTTGCCGAGCTGTCACCGATTCTACTTCTTCAGCCAAGGCTCAGTTTGCTCCTTCCATCGACCGGGATACCGGTCTAGTGATGATCATGAACCGAGTGTGGGAAGATGAGAGACAAGACTAACCTGACCGGCAAGGCCCTGGGTGGAACCTGATTCCTTGCGCTCCTTCATCTCCTTGACTCCGACGCCGCCCTTGTCACCAGAGTGCGTCGCGGGGTTGTGGTCGGCTACAGCGCATAAGGTTGATTATCAGTATCATAGATTTCCATTTTGTCGGACAAGAAAGTAGGCTCACCAGAGTAGCCCTGTCGTCCCTCTTTGGTGGTTCCGGCTACGGTATCGGTACCGCTCTGAGGCGCGGCACCGCCATACTTGAGCGCTGGGTGAGGAGACGACGTTGATGATCCGCTGTAAGTCACGAATCGGCCGATCGCGAGAAAGTCAGCGCTGATCGAGCTGATCTAGTGAGAATGTATCGAAGGGTGCCCTTGATGCGTTGAGTGATTGAGTACTTGAGTTGATTCCCAGACCCACCTAGAAGCAGTGCCGTCCTTTGCGGCTTGACTCCTGCCATCTTTGGGCGCAGAGGACGCGCTGGGCTTACCGCTCAGCTCGGTCTTTGGGGAGAAGACGTAGAATGCGCCGAAGACACCTATGGCAGACAGAGACACAGCATTAGCCAGATTTTCTTCTCATTTACAAGGTCTCGTGAGGTAGACGATGATTGCAGAAAATCGACCGCGATACCGTGGATCGCGTGAGGGGATCCCGAGCGTAGCAAGAGCAAGTCACGCGGAAGGGTTACACACCGATTGAACCGGCGACCAGCATGGGTACGACTCTGTTTGTGGATGCCATTATGTGTTGCGTGTGTGGGGGTATGTGTTGGCTGTGCTGCTTGCTACACTTGGAGTGTAGAGTATGATATTGGGCAGCGGTAGAAGAGACGATGAGAGGATGGTATCCGTACTCGAGTATATGTAGTACGAGTATACCTTATTCCGATCGCATGCTGGCCAAGGTCGTTTGGTGGGAATGACGTAGTATTTCATCACGTGACTGATTCCAGCATTCTCTACTGGTGCATGGACGAGACCAAGTGTTTATCAATCACTCACTATTATTGCTCGAGGCATTCTCGTCATTACAGCAGATATACAAACGACAAGATCCGATTACCATGAGCGAGCAGGAATCAACGACGCAATGCGAGGACTGCCCCCCGACTCACGTCCAGCCGGCAAGCGACAAGTCCATGGCGCATCTTCCAGCTACTGAAGTGGACACCAGTCTCGGTGCGCCAGAAAGCAGTCGAGCGCGTGCGCATGCGCAAGAACAAGAGCGAAAACATGTACCTGCGCCTCTGGGAGCGCCAGAAACATCTGCCAAGCAGAGCACGAATGGCGATGCTGCGCAAGCAAGTACGACATCGACGGAGGATATCCTTCCGCCCAAGCCTGTAAAGCCAAGTTTGGTCATAGAGTTCTGTGACCGGTGTCGGTGGTGCGTAGCGTTACTATTTCTTCTCAATTTCCGTGTCCCCTCTGCCCATCTAGCCCCTGTGCTCCTCTGCTCCTGTACCCCTCTGCCCAGTTTGATGTATACCATGCGGCCAAAGGTCAAAGTAAGACAAGAAGCTAATGCAATACCTGTGAAATGCGTCGCAGGGCACCAAGAGCGACGTGGATCCAAACGGAATTATTCCTCACGTTTCCCAGTCCGTTAATACGGAGCATAACGCTCATTCCGCTCAATGCGCCCGAGACCGGGGGTCGATTCAGGGTATGGCTAGATCTAGGCGACGGCTTAGGCGACCAGCTCGTGTGGGATAGGAAGGTGTGTCCCCCTCTCTCTTCATCATCGATTTCTCGCACTTCCCTTTCTTCGAGAGGATCGAGTATAAAGTTGGGAAAAGGGCCGAGGCTGATCGGATCAAATTTTGACTTCTGAACTCGCAGACCGAAGGCGGCTTCCCGGAGCTAAAAGTCCTCAAACAAAGGATCCGGAATCACGTTCAACCGACCCTCGATCTCGGTCATTCCGACGCACATGGTAACGACAAGTAGATCCGAAATCCCACACTTGGGCTTGGCTTCAGTGTGGTGATGGACCATCACGGTTGGTTTGGGACCTCAGAGGTATTAGAAGGCCACTATATGCTACTATAGATCGTTGTATGTAAGACGATACATTTCGCAAGACGTCGACAGTCTGGTTTCAAAGCACCAGTGATTGCTGCCGCGCAGACATCGTTTTGCTGATGATAGTACATGCGACACACTCCGTGTCAATCTACGTGAAGATACATAGACCTCACTTCCGCCTAAATGCGTTCTTCGAAGCACTTCTTCCAGGATGTCGCCTCTTCGTCCGCCCTCCACGACCAGCTTCCTCGTCCTCGTCCTCTTCCCTACCTCCCTTCTCCATGCCCGCGCCGAACCTCTCGACTCTGTCCTTCCTCCGCGTCCCACCAGAATACTCATCTTGCTCATCCCCTTCTCCATCCGATCCGCCGTGTGCACCTCCACTACGAGGTTTCGACGATGGGATGAAAGACATTTCCATCCCTCCATCAGCGGAACGACGCATTGCCAGTACGCTCGGGTCGATAGCTGCGGCCGAAGATGCAGCGCCGGATTTACTCTGGGATGAGCTTGAGCCGGAGCCGGAGGGACCACTGTGCAGTCGCTGGCCGAAAGTCGATTGTGCGCGAGATGACGATGCGTCTTTGCCGCCAACGACCAGACGAGGTTGAGAGCTCGGTAATGGTCGCGGGCGCCGTTCAGACGGCTTGAGTAAACGAGGATCGTATTGCGACAGATCTGCACATACATGGGTTAGAACCACGCTCACTCCGCCTTAAAAGGGGGATGTTGGACTCACTGCCATCATCACTGTCCTCGCTACCGCTCTGCTCGTCCTCATCCTCGCTCTCCTCGAGCCCCGAGGACGAACGATCACTCTCGTCCTCCTCGTCTTGAACAGCGGTTTTACGCTTAGCCTGGACGACACACATTAGCGAATTACTACATATGGATGGCTGAGGACATACATTGTTGTTGACGGTCGCAGGATTGAGCAAAGCGAATTCTCTGCTCGCTTCGTCAACTTCAAAGTCGGGATTCTCGAAGATCTCCTTGAATCGCGGATCTTCAAGCAATTTGCCTCGCGTCGGCTCTTCCTCCTCGTCTTCCTCTGGTTCGAGATCATCCCCATCCGCTCGTTCTGCCCTTCTCTCCTTCCTCTTCTTCTCCAGAGCAGCTTCGCGCTCCTCCGTGCGGCGCACTCGCTCAGCCAACGCCTTGTTGACTTTCGGCTGGTCTTTCCTCGCCCTGATACGGGATTCTGATTTCGCCTTGAGTTTCTCGGACACAATCCGATCCCGGTACTCGGTGTAGGATTGAGGGTTGGCAATGAGTCGGGCGGTAGTGTACAGCTTGAGTGAGAGGAAGTAGCCGTGCATATATGGTTTGAGCGCTGGCGTGCCGATAAGATGCGTGAGACCAAGACTACAAACCAGTACTGTCAGCTATCATCACGCAACGTTCGTGGATAAGGATGCTCACGTTTCCAGCTCGGCCTTGTCGACGAATTTGAAGTCGGCATAAGCACTCTTTCCAGCTCCACCGGTCATATCGTCTCCTAGCTCCTCTGTGACCGAGTCGAGGAAGCTTGCCCACTTCGGTGCTGGACCAACCTCTGGAATATAGTATGACGACAACTGCGGTGCGTCGCACGCCACGAACATGAGACCGGAGTGGGGAACAGGATGCAGGTCCACAAGCGTTGATGGGGGATGCAGTGATAGTTGATTGGACGAGGGCTGATCGACGCATCCTTTATCAGCTTGAATCCTTGTCTGCCATATGCAGCCACTTACATCCTTCTTGTCCCAGATCTTGATGACCTTGCTGTCCGTACTGATCACCCTTCCAGAGTCCTCTTGTGCCCCTCCACCGCGTAACCAGTCGACCTTTCTGATCGGTTCACCATAACCCTGATCCTTCACTGCAAACGGTGTAGGACTGCGCAGATCGTACAGCAACGTATGACCTGTTGATGTGCCCAATGCGAGGGACAGGCCGTCGGTAGGATGTGATGTCATAGCTGTGATGGAGAGTTTCTGTTGAGGGGCAAACGACGATTCGTCGTATGATTGCGCGGGGAGGAGGGTTGATGCTGGTAGATTTAATCGTGTGAGGGCTGATCTGGATCTCGGGTCCCAGAATTCGACTACACCGCCGCCGCCATCAAGTCCGAAGCTCCACAGTCCATGTCGAGGATTGACATCGACGACGTTGACACCTTCCACTTCGTCCTCGCGGCCGTCTTTCCACCCTTGGGCGACTTGCAATGGTGTCATATATCGCCCTTCTTCCAGGTTGAACCGGTACACCTCTGTTCCCGTACATCCGACGATGGCGTCGGCTGACGGGCCATGATATGCGAGCGCTCGTCCATATGTCGGTAAGCGCAGTGTATGGTGGAGGCCCATCTGTGTGTGGAGGGAGAGTGATCTATCTCTTTGGAGGTGCAGCGTTTTGGTCCAGTCGGACGATAGGATCTAAATTGTTATTATACATGAGCACCGTGACTTCTTGTAGAGTGGAGGATGAGATGGTCGGCACTTACGACGAAATCAACATTCTCAGCATCTGTGACTCGCTCAAATTTGACAGTCAACTGCTCCAGATCCCACACTTTCATCATAGGCTTATACGTTCCAGTCGCAATAGCATGCTGGCCATCTTCCGTCGTCTTGATCTTGATGGCTGATCCTGGGAACGCGAAATCCTGCACGAGCTCCAATTCGCCGATCTGATGTTGCGTCTTGGTGCGTTTCTTGTTTTTGGAAGGACGCGATTTGATCGCTAGCCATGATGGTAAGGATTGGGAGGATGTCGAGGACGGTCCGTTGACCGTGTACACTTTCGGGAACGAGGTCATGGCGAGATATCGTGTGATTGAGGGGTGGTCGACGCCCTTGTTGCCTTTTCAGGTCTTTGTCTTCTCGTCTGGTGTTTCCGCAAATCGCTGACGGAGTATAGGCGGCGAGACTCGAGTAAGTTCAAGCTCTTGAAGCGCTTCCAAGGACGAATCAAAAATAAGCAGTCTCGTCAAGCAGACAAATCTGAAAATTATTTTAACCGGTCAGGTCGGTGGCAAACACTCAAAATCACAAAGCGCCAACGTCATGACTTTCACCTTCTTCGCTGATGCGGTCCACTCTAAAGCCCTTCATTGTAACAGCTTCATCGTCGTTCTCGATCTGTACAGCAAGACCTATCACGCACTACGATCACGATGTCCGCCAGGCTACCTCTTGGATTGTCTCAGTGCTTATTACGGAGTCAGAGATTACCGTTGTCGCCCATATCACCCGCTCGGCGGGTAGTGCAGCAGGGCTTTTTCAAGCCTATGCCTTTCGCGCTGTCTAGAGCTGGTCCTAGTCGATCATTCGTTTCCCCTACTAGTCCTTTCAGGTCAGCTACACCAACATCGTTCACCTCACATCTTATCAGAAGAGCATTCGGCACTACTCCGAAGAGCCTGGTACGAACGACATACTTTGCCCGAGGCGGTTCAGGTGGAGGATACGGTGGCAATCCAGGACCAGCAGGATGGTTCTCGAGGTTACGGCGGCGGATCGACGCCATCGAGCCTATGCATCTGGTCAGCTCAGACAGCCCCTGGAGAGGCGTAAGCTATAGCTGAAGGCAAAATCCGTTTCTTCTAGATCTACGGGATCATCGGCGCCAACGTCGTCGTCTTCGGTCTGTGGCAATACGCCATAACGACAGCGGTGAGAAACACATTATCAGATTGCTCAATACGTCTCTCATCTTATTCAAACAGCTGATATGTTTGTGGTTTCTGGACAATAGCAACGATTCCGCGATCCGAGCTTGTTCATGTTCCTCCAAAAGAACTTTATCCTAAACGAAGCCAACGTCTTTTCAGGTAGAGTGTGCGTTTTGAACCTGTCTTCCTTCTAGCAGCTCCCCAAGCTTCCTCGACGGACACTGGCCGAGCTGACATGCCGAACTTCGCAGGTGGACTTTAATAACGAGCGCGTTCTCGCATATGAGCGGATCACACATCCTCGTCAATTGTCTCGGTCTATATTTCGTCGCTCCTGCCGCAGCGGGGTGAGTTGCATGTTCTCCAATATCCCACTGGTGAAGTATCGTCACTGATGCGATGAAATCTTGTTACTACAGCCTAGTAGGCTCGTCAGCGTTCCTAGGCTTATACCTCGGAGGTGAGTCACCAACCACCAAATACGGTCCAGGTACATCGTCGGATAGTGTAATTGACTCGTCTCATCAATCCAGCCGGCGTGTTCTCATCCCTTGTCTCTCTCACATGGCACCGATTGCAGAACCACAGATGGATGGGATCCGAAGGGGCCTCTGGCGCCATCTACTCCTGTCTCGGTGCGTGTCCAGCTGCCACATACGAATATCTGCTAATTAGCCAATTCGCATATCTGATCTCATCTGAATCCAACTTTAACTTGTGTCGGACGATTGCAGCGTTCTACGGCGCTCTCTTCCCTCAAAGCCAGGTACTCATGTTCTTCGTCATCCCCATGCCTGTTTGGGTAGCCATTAGCGGTCTGTTCGCGGTACGTCCTGCTTGACTCAGGGCATCGCATAATTCTGATCTCGTTATTGGCTGTACCAGTGGGACTTTTACTCCGCTTTATTACGCCCACAATCAGGCACCGACTCTGCTGGACATCTAGGTGGTATACTATTCGGTCTCGCCGCTGCCTTGCGCGTTCGACGCGGTCGTATACCTCGATGGTGATCAGGATGTACTGTGGTCTTGCCGTTCGTGAAAGCTTAATACATCAATGCATCGATCGTTCACTCCTCATGCATGTGTTGATGCGCGTGTGCGATGGATATCTAATGCGAACAAGATATCAAGTAACAAGGTATAAAAAGAAACGTCCTATGGTTGTAACAGTATTGGAGTAAAATGACAACAATGAGTCCGACGCGTGTGCCTACGTTATCCGAGGTATATCGAATGATGTTCTATCACCCGCCGTAGATCCTACTGTACAAAGAGTGTCCGTGACGTGACCGAAGTCCAAAGACCAAATGAGAGCCCAAAAGAGAGACACCGAGCGCGTCGGAAGTGAGATCAAACTAAGACTTTGCCATTGTACGCCTTCCGGGCACGTGGCTGATAGTCGTCGGATTCTCTTTCTTGCAGACGGTCGGCATTGGTATTGTCTCGCCCGCGCTTCATGGCGTTTGTGTCCTTCTCTACTCTGGTGCGCTTGCCGTTTTCGTTCAAGTTCTCGTTCTCGTTCTCGGTCTCCGTCTCAGTCTCGGTCTGTTCTTCGTTGGCGATAACGGAAAGCATGGCGTCGCCGACCACAGCGGATGTCGTGTCTGCCTCCAGGACAAGAGCAGGTGCAGGAGCGGGAACAGGGACATGTGCAGGTGCAGGTGCAACAACCACTTCTTCGACGGGCTTGGCGGGCTTCTTTGCTCTGCGCCTGTATGCTCCAGGAATCACTTCCATGGTCTCGAAACGACGTTGAAGACCGCCTTCAGCGTGGAACAGAGTGATGTCGTCTGATCCGCCGATGGAGACAAAGTCCAACAGGATGTTTGGCACAGTACGACGGCCAGTAAGACGTTGTAGTAAGGTTTGCAGCTTGTCCATGTCGGCTAAGAAGAAGAGTCAGCTTGATAATAGTAATACGTTCTGAAAGCAACTTACATCGCTGATCAAGCTCAATAATGAATGGTGCTGGGGACAGGTGGTATTCGCCGAGGATCGATTTGGCCTTTTTGGAGTACGGGCAGTGGGTCTAAGAACAAGCACTTTAGCATGAGAATTGGTTGAGAGCGCTGCGCAATCAACTTACCTTGGAGAAGACAACAACTCTGTAACGTTTCTTGGCAAACTCGGCCCATCCATTGTCAAAGATCTCATCGCCTTCCTCTCCACTGTCGATCTCCTGAAGCAACCGCTCCATGCCCCTTCCACCGATTTTGCGCAAGTACTGCTTGGTTGGCACTTCCCATGACTGCGGGATGATACCACCCTCTGTGAGCCACCACACTAAAGCGCGAAGAGATTGTTCTCGGTCATGTTCGAGGACATCCTGTCGATGAGCGAGAAGTTCCGCTTCGGCCGCTTCCTCCTCTGCCGACTTTGGCACTGGATCGGTGTACGAGTCCCAGAACAGATCGTCTTCTGCGATGAGTTCGTCCTCGTCTGCGAGCAGTAATGAGACGCCATTATCTGCCTCGCCCTCAGGGAGGTGAATACGATGTTGGTGTTCTTCGTCCGAGAACGAAGATTCGCGACTGTACACGTGCAGTCGACTTTCGGTGTTGAATTGTCTGACTTCGGATGATCCGCGCAAAGACACGAAAAGGAAGAAAGCGATGGTGAAGAGGCCGCCGACGGTGAGGGGTAGAGCATAGTGTGCCGCACGGTTCTTCACTGTATATGAGAATCGTCGGGCGGTGGATCGACCAGGTGAGTTTATGTGTCCCGCAAGCGGAAGGATGGGGGCGCCCATGCTGTCGGAGGATGAAGAGGAGAAGGGGATTTTGATTATTGGTAGGCTGAATGCACGTCTCGGTTGGTCAAAACTGGCGCCTGGGGGTACGAGCTTCTCTGATCGGAATGGCGACGACGATGAAGACGCTGCGACCGAGCCGTACATTGCTGGTTTGACGAGAGTCACAATGAGTGTGACACAAAATTCGGTTATGCGAAGACAATGAGGTGGGGGATTTGAGGGGGGGAAGGGTTTACGTTCAAAACCGGCTTAAGAGGAACAAGTGCAGGAAAGGCCGAGTGGTAGTTCCTATTCGATTTGTTCCTTGCCCTCCGCGACTCGTGTTACTCCGCGGATGAGACGTATGGGCGGACGGGCGAGTGGGCGAGTGGGAAAGGAAGGGAGAAGACGGTCAAACAAGCTTATAGCTCGTATTAAGTAAAGGATTACTGTCTAGTTTTTCCCTATTGTACCACCACTAGACTACAATAAGAACTGGAGAGTGTGTCTCGGTTGTAGCGTATTGTCCGAGGCGATGTTTTCTTGTCCTGCTTTGACGCGGCGGTCTCTGCTGGAATGCAACGCCAAGGTCCGGAGCAGTCCGAGTGGAAAGCCGGCGACAATGACGACTACTGCTGCTGGTGTTGATGTCTGGTGTCGCTGTATGGACGTTTGCCGGTGGCAGTGTGACGAGGTGAATAGGCACAGTTGTGGACTGACACTAGCGTAGGGTAAAACGTTGAAAGGCGACGCGGAATGTCTCGCACTGCCCGCTTTGGGGGAGAGAGTCGGATGCGGATGCCGGAGGGTTTGAGGCGTCGGCACTGCGCGGTAGCAGTACTGTAACGTTTCGATACTTGGGTGTGTAAAGTGGATGGAATATAGTCGAGTATGCAATTGACCACTCGAACAGAAGTAAGCAGGACAAAGAGTGTGGTGTTGGGCAAAAGGTTTTGATAGAGAGAGAGACGTTTGCTGGAAAGCGGAAAAGAGGCTGCGGCGATAAGGTACTAGTTGTATTTCATGCACCTTGTCTTAAAGCAGTCGACGCCTTCCAACTGCTACAATCTGCGCATAGAACCCGTTGCCGCATGCATACTACCCGTATCATGAACTGGCTATTGATCGCTGATGATCGCCAAAACAAACCTGAAGCTGGCGTCGTAATAAAGTGAAAAGGAGTAAAGGTGAAAACGCCTCCGCACCCAGTGTACCACCAAGCAATCGCCTGGGTGCCGTAAGATAA
Source organism: Cryptococcus sp. GC_Crypt_3 (assembly GCA_026538395.1). Classification (NCBI taxonomy): domain Eukaryota; kingdom Fungi; phylum Basidiomycota; class Tremellomycetes; order Tremellales; family Cryptococcaceae; genus Cryptococcus; species Cryptococcus sp. GC_Crypt_3. The sequence goes on from JALPCB010000036.1 coordinate 110,444, forward strand.
GTGATCTTCCGTGCGGCGCCCGTGGAAGGGTAGAGCCGAGTCAGAGTATATAGCGGTAACATCCAGTAACGATAGATAGACCCTTGTGCTCATCTGATGGACACTCGGCCGTGCATGTCTGCTCACTTGTACAAAAGATAATCATCCGTTGTTCCGATACATCTTTATCGCCAATGTTTTACTACGACGGACGCACATGTATGTTGTGCATGTAAACAACTTGCATGCAACACAAGGGCTGCAAGTGCGACGGGTGACAGCGGGCAAAGTTCAAGGTGATAGCGCCGGGACTGCGAGCCTAGACTAGATGTGAGAACCACGGTTGACTACGAGGTCGAGCAAAGCTAAACAGGGACCAGTAGGATGAGACATGTATCCTCCACTGACTCTTGACTCTGCTTTCGCCCTTTGGTGAAATAGCTAGCTTTAATTGCTGGACCCGGAGGGTTGAAGACTTGTATTACCTTTTTCAGGCAAATGTATTACATGTACTACTGCGTAAAGTACCTGTAGAGGACAAAGCCATCCTGTCCGATAGTACAAACTCTATTCTCCTCCAACCCTAATCCTTATGAACTGGGAACAATAGAGACCTGCGCTATACACATGAATCGATCACAGCTTTCGCTCGGGCACGGACACGCCGAGATTGTCAGTGCTTGAGGGCCGGCACCGATATCAGCGGAGTCCCTATTGCCTAGCATAGCGAAAACCGTCACGCTGGCCGCGCAGTACGAGTCCCTTCCGCTTAGTCTAGTTCCGACAAAGCCGTCAACAAAGCTTGGCATTCAGCGTATGCACCACGCTGCCTCAGCATGCATGTCGACCCGTGTTCTCAGATGATACACGCGCGCCTGCTTTGGCACCTCGTGGGACTATGGCCAAACGTCATGTGGCATGGGAGCAATCGATGATGCTGGATGCGGTATCCAGCAGATACGTATACCGAGTTGCATAATCGCTGCTTGGCACACCGAGCGAAATAGGCTATCTACCTGCTCTCTCGTGAGTCCCATCCAGGCACATGCCGAACACCGGTATCTACCTGTCAATACTGAATGCAGAATGCATCGATCACTAGGACATACTGATGTACAGCCATTGCGTATGGTATGGACTGAACGCGAGATGGCAGCGCAGAAATGTCTCGCGACGCCCTGGCCAAGGCAGGAACGGGCGTGAGGCGGCCGTCGATCACTGCTTGTCCGTATTAAGCGGTTAGTGGCTAGTAGTGAGCGATCAGACATCGAAAGTTGATGTTGTCTCGCACAATGAGATGGCTGTCGCACATCGTACATCGCCAGTCGACAGGTACCACTTGATCTCTAGATAGCGGTCATGCATTGCGTTCACCAAGCTACACGTTCGTTCCTAGCCTCTATCCTGTATATCATTTTTTTGTGGAAGACCGCCCGTCGATCTAGCGACGCCACCATAACGCTTTGTGGCACTGAAGACGGAAGCGGATAAACGTATACTGCAGTCGCATGACCTAATCACTGTGAACAACGTAAGCGGTTACTCATACCGCACTTTAGACAACAATCCGGTTCTTCAATCGCGTTACTCGCGTCGTCGATCATGACTGCGGTGAATGCTCGAGTGAAGTGGTACAGCCACTTTGCTCGTCGCTATACTTATGGCAAAACGCGCAGTGCACAGGAGGGTACGAGGTGACCGCTGACCGCTGACCGCTGCAAGCCGAGGACTGACAGCTGCGCACTACTATGCACTGATCACTAAGCACGAAACACGAAGCACTGGTCGGTACACGAAAAGACAGACGAACGCGCAGCCCCGTGGCAACTTGCAGGAGTAGGAAGACGACTTGCTCGGTACGTGCTCGCTTCAGCTCATTCCTCTCAGGCACGGGACAGATCTGGTTTCAATGATAAACTGCGGTAAGTAAAGACGTAGATCTCTGTCGCACGCCTGCTTTGCATTCAATTTACCAATACTTGCCCGTTATGATACGCGTCCGCGAATCGCGGTGCTCGATCTACCTGAGATCCCGGACAAGGCGAGATACGCGGACGGACCTGACGGTGGATCAAAGCTAGTCTGAACCAAGACGCCTTGTGCCTTTTCTCTGAAATCTCTGAGATCTTAAAGATAAGGACAACCCGAAGGGCTCGCAACACCGCATACCATGCACTGTTGTAGTATCATATCGTTGTGTCCGCTTAATACTCTCCTGGTGGACAGATGGCATCTCGACGCAGTCAATCAGCCTCGGATGCCGGATCCAGCTTCGCAAGAATGAACAATATTGTCAGTTCCCCGATGTCAATAAGATAAGAGAGGCATCTCCCGCGGAAGCAGCACACGGGAATTGGCCTGATGGCGCTTATTGTACCTCGGTCAAGTGTGTAGTATAAACAAGACCGCATCCTGGGCATGGTCGCGCAGAACTCTGGCGATGCTACCAGGACGAATTGAGCAACATTTGCAGCTTGTTGCCATATGCCATCAGACGTGCCCTCAGATTTCGCTACGTCATCTCGTAGGGAAGAACGGCTTCTACTACGCCCGCACTTGATGCTGGAATGCCAGGTGCAACAGCGTTCCCCGCCAGTCGATACGAGCAAGCGATCAGTGTTGACTTGCAGATCTGATCGGTAAGTAGGGTACGTCGTGGAGTTAATCGCAGCATGATCAGAGAGCAACCTCCTGCGATGTATTGAACGTCCTACGAGAAGAGCGTGTCACATCTCGGAGTTTCGGGAGGCGTGCTCGTCGTACAACAAATCTGAGCGCATCTTGGGGCTACAGTCTACTGAATTTTTCATGGTAGTCAGATTGGAGAAGCGTGAAACGATAGTAGCATTTCCACCAATCACACAAAGTCACACGGCACACTGCGCAACAACGTCGCGGGCGATGCAGAAGCTGCTGGTAGCCTGCAACTGAACTCCATTTCTCATATGGATTACTGCACCACGCATGCATGCATGCATACCTGAGTGCTCAGCGGACACAGACGATATCGGCCGACGAAACCCGCATGGCTCAGAGTGCCACTCGAGCCAGTGCCACATTTTCGATATCACCGAGCTGGTGGTTGATTCGCCACTCGTGCAGCGCAGTCAGCGCCTAATTACGTCGATGCTTCGGCATATGCTCCTCTACCACTGTAGACTTTTGCACACTGTCTTATCTCTTATTCTCACTCCAACTACATACATATCCAACCAACAACTAGTCAAAGCAAACAACATCCATCGACATATAACAAAATGATGCGAACAGCCCTCTTCCGATCTACCGCCGCGGCCGCTGCCGTCGCTGGCGCCTCGACATCTTTCGCCCGACCCGCTCTGCGCACAGCGAGACCGATCGTCGCTCGATCCCTCCGTATTCAGCAGAGGGGATACCACGAGAAGGTCATTGACCACTATGAGAACCCAAGGAATGTGAGTATCATACGGGCTGTCACAGCCGTCAAAGCAGTCTCACCTGCACAACTGTGCGGCGATAGAGCAATAGGCCGGCTTATCAGATGGGAATCGGTATACTGACTCACAACGATGTTGATAGGTCGGAAACCTCCCCAAGGCAGACCAGGATGTCGGAACCGGCCTCGTTGGTGCACCAGGTCAGTGCATGCATGATACATGCGAGATTGGCTAGCTGACGCAAATTTTGGAATCACCCTTGCAGCCTGCGGCGATGTCATGAAGCTCCAGATCCGAGTTGGCGAAGACGGTGTGATCAGCGAAGTCAAGTTCAAGACATTCGGATGTGGATCAGCCATTGCTTCTTCGTCATACATGACTGAGAGAGTGAAGGGCATGACCCTCGAACAGGCTGGCGCCGTCAAGAACACCGAGATTGCAAAGGAGCTCTGTCTCCCTCCTGTCAAGCGTGAGTCACAATCAAACATCGGACGCATATTCAATAATGCTGACTATCCATATCGTATGTAGTCCACTGCTCTCTTCTCGCTGAGGATGCCATCAAGTCTGCCATCAAGGACTACCAGACCAAGCGACAGAAGCGACTTGCTGGTGCTTCGGTGAGTAGTGTCTCCTCCGAGCCACAGTACGTTACATAGGACTGACACCCCGGTCTGATCTAGGCTCCTCCCCCTCAGGCCGCGCAACAAGTAGCTGCTTCTGCTTGATTCCTGAGAGTATCGAAGGAAAAGCAAAACAAAAAAGGAAGAAGCCGTCTCGTTCAAAAGTCATTATGAGCAGGATTTTGAGTTGTCCGGAGACCGGGTTGACTTTGGCGCAGCAACGAGGATCCATTTGAATAGTGTGTAGCTGTATTGCGTATCTGTCGCGTATGACGAGTATGACCTGATGTACAAGTAATGACCGTTTCGCGTCGCCATCGTTGCTTGCCAGAAGGTAGCCTGACTATGTAGTATCAGCGTCGTAGAGAGATCAGCAGTGAAGTCTATAAATCACCTGAATTACGGAATGATGAGTAAGATATCTTGCGTTAGGCATGCGCAAGCGGCGTCAGGAGGGGGCAATCACACGCGCCTTTGTTGAAATGATCGCCACGAGGCGCCCCCGTCTCCCGCTTTTCTTGGTTATGCGAGTAACGCGCCGCACCTCACTCCGGAGGATACTCTTTCTGTTGTGAGTGGAGCAAGACCACAAGAAGATCAGTCCAAACACGCTAGCTCCGTCGACAGTACGCCGATATCACAGCGACAATAGGTGGCATAGAAGCCAAGAAGAACGCTTGATTGGCCTTCTCAAGCGTGATTCATACCAGTAATACTCGGGTAGCCAACTTGAACTTGCGTCGATCACGAATCAATCACTCTTCGCTCTGCGCCCACAAAACTCGTGGTATACTAGCATCGACTCTTAACCTCTCTTCACGCTCTGTCGTCTTTACCCCTTTGATAAATCAGGACTAGACTGTCAGTGTTTCAACCAACGCTTCAGTCACAGCCCGTGTCGAATACGAGATCAGCCTGTCGCGCGGTGCGAGTCGGATTCAATTGGTTCTTCTGGATCACTCGGCATGTCACGCTTCTCCTCTTAGCCTCAGCCGCCCCGGTCAACCATCGTCTCTTTACTCCTGGCTCTTCCAGCTCAGCGTATCCAACGCGTCTATCAGCTAAGCGATAGCTGAATCCACTCCGCCCCCCACCCCTCTCGCTATGTCTTCCTTAGCTTCTCCACCACCGCCTTCGACACCATATTCAGCCTCCTCCCTATCAGCATCCACATCGACCAACGCCTCGAGTGTGGATTATCATGCTTCGTCTGCTCCATCGCCTAATGCAGGACCGAGCAGCGCTAATTCGTCAAAATGGAAGAACGTCTTCAAGCTCGGTCGGACGGGATCAAGCGTCGGGAAAGGCAAGGAAAACAGGCCCGCATTAGCTGCATCAGGAGGCACCGAAAGAATTCTCAGCGGTGACAAGACCGCTTTGACCAGCTCGCCAATTGAGCAAATAACAGAACTTCGATATCCACCACGTATCCCTCAGGTCAGGTCGGTTACTGAGCCTGGCCCGGTCCCTCTTGCTCGTACAGGTGCCGGAGAGTCACGCACGCCCACTATCGAGGTACAGCCGGATTTCTCAGCGGATATGCCAGCTAGCGCCGCGCAGAACATACATCCACTCGGCCCTGAGATCGATACATCCGACGACCATGCCGCCGGCCTGCAGTCTGCGCACTCAATATCCACCTCGATGTCAAGCGAGCGGGCCCGATCACAATCACGGATCACCCACGAGTCAGCCGCGCGATCATCGCATTCGTCTGGATCACGCATTGCGTCCACTCCCGCTTCTTCGTCTCAGCTTGGCGTTTCGACGACGCCGGCTCGTTCGCCTGGTCTTGGCATTGGCTCATCATTCAAAAATCGGTTCTTCTCTACCCCAAACTCAGCATCAGTTCCAGCTTCAGCGAGCAAAAGCAAATCGGATAAATACCGTGGCCTGGGAAGAGAAGTGTCGCCCGGTGCGTCGGCCTCGACTCGGAAAAAGTCTGTCGGCTCGTCCACCAGTGCATCGTCAGCCGCTCGTTCGCCCTCAGCTTCATCCCCTCGTACACCTGCGAAGCCGAAGCGGGACCTATCATACTCCTCGGGACATCTGCCCACACCGCCAGACTCCCATGGCGGCGCCACGACCCCCAACAAGGGCTCAGCAGCTACAAGATTTCTGCGGCGTGTGGTCTCGGCACCAAACACGAAAGCTTTACTCGCCTCAAATCTGTTCAGTAATGCTCCCGAAGTACCGCCGTTGCCGTCTCCGACCAAAGAGAAATCATCATCACCTCTCGTTATTGCCGGGGAAGGCGAAATAGATTTGTCGTCGTCCCCGCCGTCACAGCCACCCCGTGCTCAAACGCCGTCAACGTCGTCTCGCGCCGCCTCACCATCACCTATACCGTTTCCTCATCGTCCTACAAACGGCTCAAATCTCGTCCCCTCCAACTTGTCTGCAACAGGAACAAGAGGTTCAAGAGCGCATACTACCAGTGCGGCGACACCCAAGAACGTCAGGGAGCTGCAGATGCACCTAGGTTTGGGCTCGCCTCAAGAGTCCCATCACAAGCAAGTCTTCAAAAGGACTTATAGCAGCAATTCAATCAAGACTCGCTCTGTAAGTCTCGTCTCGTTACCAAACTTCAACGTCGATGTCTGATATGACAACAGGTCGAAGTCACGCCTTCTTCATTCGAGAAGATCAAGCTTCTGGGCAAGGGTGATGTAGGCAAGGTATACCTGGTCAGGGAGAAGAAGACGGACAAGCTATTCGCCATGAAAGGTTGGTGGCTCAAAACAGCATTAGTTGTCATTGGCTGATTTTCATCCCCAGTACTGTCAAAGAAAGAGATGATCAAGCGGAACAAGATCAAGCGAGCCTTGGCGGAACAGGAGATTTTGGCGACGGCCAACCACCCATTCATAGTCACGCTTTTCCACTCGTTCCAATCCCAAGACTACCTATTCTTCGTGCTCGACGTGAGTACTTTCTCACTCCGTGAAGGTACTTCAGCAACACTGACTTGTTACACAGTACTGCATGGGCGGCGAGTTTTTCCGCGCTTTACAAACGAGACCGGGCAAATGTTTGTCTGAAGAACACGCCAAATTCTATGCAGCTGAGGTGACGGCTGCCTTGGAGTATCTGCACCTCAACGGCTATATCTATCGAGACCTCAAGCCGGAAAGTGGGTATAACCTCTATTGCTCGCTGTATCACGATATTGACAAGCATTCCCCACCCTAGATATCCTCTTACATCAGTCTGGCCACATCATGTTGTCCGACTTTGACTTGTCGAAGCAATCTGGCGAAGCTGGTGGGGCACCAGCTGGTATCAAGCATGGTGGACCGAACGGGGTGAGTGGACTACGATGACCTTCGAAAGATCGTTTTTACTAACGTGAACCGGATAGACTATCCTGGTGGATACACGTTCATGTATCGCGGACTTCAGAACCAACTCATTTGTCGGTACAGAAGGTGAGCTATTCAGACCTGAAAGCCAGTCAAGGTAGCTCATGATGTGCGCAGAGTACATCGCTCCTGAGGTGATCAAGGGCAATAGTCACTCTTCTGCGGTCGACTGGTGGACATTGGGCATTCTAGTCTACGAGATGATTGTGCGTTGCTCGTCATAGATGTCAGGGAGTGTTATCGCTGACGACTTTTTCACAAAGTTCGCCACAACACCGTTCAAGGGTCCCAACCGAAACGCGACGTTTGCAAACGTTATGAAGAACGAGGTATTCTTCTCGGACCAAACACCCGTATCGAGCTTTTGCAAATCGATAATCCGTAAATTGCTCATCAAAGATGAGAATAAGCGATTGGGCAGTAGTTCGGGAGCGAGCGAAGTGAAGAATCACAAGTGGTTTGCCAGCGTGAATTGGGGCCTTTTGAGGAACATGAAGCCACCCGTGAGTATCGCTCAAGGCAGAGTGATGGAGGGGATGTTAGTGCGCTGACCACATGAGGCATCTGTAACCATGGACGTAATAGATCATACCGGCTGAGTCGAACGGTATTGACGCTATAAATTTCCGCACATTGCGCGAAAGTAAGAGTGTCGATTTCGATCGAGACGACGGGGTCAGTCTACTTTCTCGCCCGTTATAGATCATCACATCATACAGCTATATCATTATCTCGTTTTGCGCTGATACCTTTACCGTTGCCGCAGGACATAATTCACGCGATAGCTGGCTCTGCATCAGTGTTCAGCACGTCGACACCTGGCATGCTAACGCCCAACGAAATCACCCAAAACCCACTAAGTGCCAAAGGCAGTCCTAATCTGCATGCCAATTCGGTCTCTTCAGCCGATACGGGTTCTGTAGCTGGTAAAGCCGCTGGATCGAGTGCGAACGGTCATGATACGGAGATGAATCCGTTTGGCGAGTTTAGTAGTGTCACGAGGGACTTTGGGGGATGGTAATTTCCATGTCAACGTCTTTAACGGGAGTGACGATGGTGACGAGAAGTGACGAGAGAGACGAGAGAGACGAGGGAGACGAGGGAGACGAGAGAGAGACCTATGCAAGAAGCAATAGTGTTTCATTTGTAATCAGAAGTAGATAAGGGTTCATATTTGTCTTTGTACCTCATGGTAACTGTGTAAAGTTGTGAATGCAAGTACAATTGCTATGTCACGAACGCCTGTTTCATATCTTCGCGTGCGTAGCTTTGGTGTTGACATGTTATTCATGCGGGAACTCCCAGATCTCAGGTGATCTCGACGGTTACAGATTGGGCATTCCCTGTTGGTCCTGCGGCGTCAACCCAGAGGGACCCTGACCTTCTGGCGTATAGCCAAACATGGGCCCGCCGGCACTACCGCTGCCGCTCACGCCAGCACCCGGATTGGAATCGTGCCCAAAATCGAACCCGAAGTTTCCTGCTCCTGCTCCTGCTCCGCCGCCACCTCCCGCC
>JALPCB010000037.1:0-119309 GCA_026538395.1 Cryptococcus sp. GC_Crypt_3
CCCATCCCGCCAAGACTTCCCATCCCGCTCATCCCGCTCATACCGCTCATCCCTCCATAAGGACTCATGTACGAATTACCATATCGTGATTGGGGCTGGTAGGTCGATAGCCCATTCGCGTATGACGAGCCTATGTGCTCTTCGTCAGTACTGTTATCCCTTCCACAAGCTGAGCTCTATCTGACTGCTGACAGATGTAGTTGCCTCTTTCTGCCTCCTTCATATCTCACGAGACAAAAGAGGGAGTGGGACACGCCACTCACCGGCGACACCGTCCCCGAGCCCAACAGGCTTCTCAGGCAATTTGGGCGCGCCGACACTCGTTCCTGACGCCTGAAGGGCGGTGTCAAATGCTGAGCTCGAGCTGGTTGCTCTGGCAGTGTTCGTATGTGTGGTTGGACCTGCGCCAGCGGACGAAGTGCTCTTGTTCTCCCATGGTTTAGGTCGAGGAGGGAGCGATGTCATCGCGAAGCTTGACACAGCTGGATCGGAGTTTTAGTCCCTAGTTCTGGTTCAGCTGATTATAAATGTTGTCTGCAGGCCGTGCGAGATGTCTCGAATGGCTTCTGGGCCGTAGTACTGCGGATTCGTTGTGTGTAATACCTTCGATGGGTAGAGATGAATGCAGAAGAGTGTTCTTCGAGATGCACTCGAGTGAAATGACAAACTACAAACTACAAACTAGACCGGGAAAGGAACAAATCCATTTACCGGCAATCAACAGTCAAATCACATCGACATCGCTACAGCTTTCTTCCACCTTCATATCCATCCTTTCTGCGCTTTTGCACTTTGCTGGTCATCGCAATATCAGCCATGGCCCAGCCTCTCGCGACGTCCTCGAGGGGAATGATCGCCCCTACGAAGATGCAGGTGATACGGAACTCGTCCGTACGCGTCAGGCAGGCGGTGCGAGGTGAGTGCTCGGTGCTTTGCGTTCGGCTCTGCGATTCGGTCGTTGCTTGAAGGATCAGCTCACGCTTTGGGATAGATAACAATGTCACCCTCCTAAATCGATTGCAGCACAAGACCGATCTGCGTAATACAGACAAAGTGCGATTGACGAGTTTGAGTTGGGCTGCGCTGGAGGGAAGTCTGGAAGTGTTCGAGTGGTTGTTGCTTGATTATGGGCATGATGATCAGGAATTGTCCAGAGTGAGCAGATTCTCTCTTCGCGTGATAACCCGTATCAACAAGCAAGGCATCAAAGTATACTTTGAAATATGCTAAGAAGGCTGACTGTTGTGCTGACCATGACGCTATTCGTAGGACTCGGACAACAACACCATCCTACACCTCCTCGCTGCGATCCCCTCGTTGTCCGTCTCACCGCATACGCGCCTGCTCCTCTCCTCACCTGCCTTCCCCCCTCGGTCATCGACGCTATCCATCGCTGCCCAATCCGCAATATCGTTGCGCATGACGCACCTCTACCACACGCTCTTCCCATTCCTCCTCGACTGGTCCAACTCCGGTGGGAAGACGGCACTGCACGTCGCTGCCCAAGCTGGTAATGCGCCTTTCATCAATTTGCTCTGCGACCTCGGAGCGGACGTGGACTTGACTGATCTTCAGGGTAATACGCCGCTGCACTATGCTGCGGCATGGGGTCACCTCGAGACCGTCAGAGTACTGCTGGAGCGAGGATGCCAGTTTGCCGCGCGCAACGCGGAGGGCTTCACCGCGAGCGAGTTCGCGTACTCGGACAGGGTCCTGAGCGGTCTCCAGTCCATCGCGCGAGAAGTCTTCGAGAATCGTCGTTCGCGGAGAAAAGACGAGCGCGCCGACGGTTCCAGACAACTGGGCGGATCAGACGGCAGAGCACGAAGCGGCAGTGTCTCCACGTCGGCCAGTATGGGCTCCGGCCTCGGCCTCGGCAGTTCGTCAAATTACGGATACACCATCCCTCAAACTTACACCCAGACGCAGAGCTCGAGTCATGCGTACCCCTCCTCGTCGTCAGTGTATGGCGAACGAACCTCGTCGTTGCCCATGTCGCGCAGAGGGTCCGATAGCCAGACGACCACTACCTCTAACTCGGCTTCCAATTCGAATTTCTCTTTGCCGACATTCATGTCGCGCCCGAAACACATCCATAAATCGGCGTCAAGCGTGATGCCCCCTCCGCCATTACCGCCGCTGCAAACGCAATTATCCTACGATCAAGGCAGGTTCCCATCTCCTGTCCAGTCTCAACCGCAGCCGCAACAGCCACAGCCATACCGATCGCCGTCCATGCCCGCGCCTAACTCATCGGTTTTAGTGGCTCGTGGGTCTCCGAGCATTGGACAAGAACAGCCGTTACCTCTACCTCCGCCTCCTGATGGCATGTTGATGGGATCAGTCATGCGGAGAGCGAACTCTGCTCAAGCTGGAGTCGCTTTAGGCAAAGATCTTAGACGATGATTCAGCCTGTCATGACGCCTGATTAGCGCGACGCTGTCTCGCCGCTCTACATACAAGCTATTGGCATGACTGTGAAGGCCGCATGCATCGCACGTATATGTACTGTCGTACTTGATGCTACAGTGGACAAACCCGTGATACGGTCCAGCGGCGATCGCCGACATCCGAGCCCATTGTTTGTGTATTGTCGCGGCTGCCTTTTCGACAACCTCAACATCAACCTCGTTGCAGTGCTTCTCTTCTGACTGACAAAGATCATGGCTCCCTCACGCCAGTCACGCCAGCGAGATGAACTACGATCCTCGGGTCCACCCGCCCTTTGGCCAGGCGTATCAAGCGGCGCATCCAAATGCCAATGCCAATCGTAATGCTCCTCCGCAGTACTCTCCAGCCCAAGCACAAGCACAAGCATACCCTCAAGCATCGCAAGGAGAACCTAGCTACTCGCACTCGCACTCCTATCCGTATACAGCGCCAAGCCCGCACTACAGCCCCCAAACATATACATCACACTCTCAAAGGGGCAACGGGAACGAGGGGTACTACGCTCCGCCTCCTGCTCCCGGCGCTGGCCGACACGATGGCGCGGGGAGGCAGGGCGGCGCAAGGTCAAGCGGGAACGTAGGGCGGGAGTACTTGATGGGCCTTAGTACCAGTGTAGCGAATCTCGATCTTGGGATTGCACCTGCTCCTCCGCGTCCGCAAAGCGGGCCTAGCAGTAGCACTATTGGGTCTGAGCAGAGCTACAGCACTTTTGCTGGGCAACAAACCTCTGCACACGGTTCACCGAATTATAACAAGCGTTTACCGCCAATACCAGTACCGCCTCCACCTGCTACCTATCTCCCTGCTGATATCCCAGCACGTCTTGCATATTTTGCATACACGCCAGAGGCCAGCTCGTCGACAAACGATCCTCAACCACCCCCGTACTCAGTATGGGCAACTGCAGTGGACCAACGTACCATACCAGCTCATCCATCAGATCCAGGTCCATCGCGATACGCCCTCCCTGCACCACCACTACCTCCTAGACCGTCGACAGACTATCCTACCTACAATCACATCCCGCCTAGACGCGACGCCGATGGGCGTTCACGTACTAAAACTCCGCCCAAGACGTTCCGCCCGTCTGTGCATCCGCATTCGCAACCCCACCTTTCGGACGAAGCGCAACTGAAGCCCCCCAGTCCTCGGACGCCGATACGGCCGCACTCAGATCCCGCTCTGCATACCTCGAGTGGTAAGCGGACGTCTGGGGCTGGCAAGTCTGGGCCGAAGGGTTCCAGCGAGAACGTACAAAGGCATAGCAAGAACAAGGGTGAAGGCAAGGGAAAAAGCAAGGGCAACAACTCGACTAAGGATGATGGAGCTTGGATACCCGTTATCGACCTCACTGTCGATTCTGATACCGATAGCGACAGCAGTACAGACTCCGATCACCCCCGGTCGTCTTCCACAAGACGCGTAACACCTCGATCGCCCGCACGCCGAAAACGAGCAATCTCCGAACAACCCATACGTCAAGCTCATTCGCACTCGCTTAATACAACTCCGACTCCAAGCAAGCACAAGAACAAATTAGGTTCGCCAGCTGTACATCCAGCTCCAAGTCCCAGCGCTGTTAGCGGGAAAGCGGTCCAGTGCTCAGGGTTCACACGGACCGGTCAACCATGTAAGAGATCAGTCAAAGTGGAAGCGCCCTTCTTGGCGCAGCTTACACCTCGGGATCCGAACTTGCCTCATGCTCAAGAGCCTCGCACGACAGCAGAATATGCCGAAGATGACGGAGAAGGAGAAGGGGACGAGCGATCACAAAGGGTTTTGGGAAGGTACTGTAAGGATCACGCGGGGATGATATGCCAAGTCAACGGATTCTACTGGCGCGGCGAAAGGGGCAAATCGGGCGTATGGATCGATTTCGACGGTATGTTCATCTTACCAGCGTCCTGGGTCAATTCCATTTGTCCAACCAATGGAGGTGTTTTCGCTCATGTTGTACCTCGTACCGACCTAGATTTTATTCCGCCTGATATTGGACAACAGACACAGACGCTATTAAGGATGACGATGGAGAGCAAGCTGACTGCCAAGGTGAGTGCACACGCAGGCTGAATCCTGGCTTGTAACAGGCTACCCGCGCACTGCTGGTATAGAGAGCAACTCAGCTGACCCTGGTATTTCGTATTAACAGGAATCGCCTGGCTTCCTGTATGCGTATGAGCTCAAAGGCAAATGACCTTCATCACCAATCAACGGACTTTGATGGCTGACTTGTTTCGTTGATTGATCATCCCGCTGTCTGACTGATGCAGATCTCGAAACGCCCTCCTTGGCATACTACAAAGTTGGCAGAACGGACAACGTCCCTCGGCGGATCGGACAGTGGACACATCGTGCGTACATCGATGGCATCTCCTTGAAAGTAGAAGCTCGAGCAATATCTGTGTCGAGTCAATTCTGAATCGCAGCTAATGTCGTTCACGTCTCGCAGAATGCCAATCGAAGACTCCAACATTACGAGACATCTTTCCCCTACCACAATCGGTCTCGCAGAGGTCGTCCGCGATGCCTCAGACTGGGCTGCATCGCGCTGGGACACTCACAACGTCCTTTTTGCCTGGAGCGACAGTGCACCGTACGCCGCCTTCTCGAGCGATGAAACGGTGGGAGCGACTAGTCCACCTCGAATTATCCGATCGGTGCGCTGCAAATGTAGAGAGCAGGACAGCTTTCGAGCAAGTTAGAGAGCGCTGTGCGGATTGCGGGTTGGGTCATAGAGAGATCTTTCCTTTGCTCAAGAGTGGTCCGGAAGGAGGAGCGTATGAGGCTGTGATTGTGCAAGTGGTGGAGAGGTGGGAGCGGTTCATCAGGCGTATTTGCGGTGGCGATATGGCTTGAGCAGACTGATGTATTGTGCCGATAACGTTGCTCAAAAACGGTATGATGTTTGGCAGCTGGTCATAGTGCAAACGGTTAATCACTCGAAGACCTCGACGTCAGCGGATCCCGACGACCCGAGACTCGGCTAACCGGGTGTTGCCCGAAAGTCGAGACGAGCTACAGAAATCGCGTAACGCCTGATTCGAGATTAACTGTATCGGAGACGAAGACTGGCGCAGCCGGGATGAACAGCGCTGCGCAAGCGGCCGAGGGCGATCAGACTTTTGCGCTCAAAGATAAGAAGCGTCAGGTATGCCCTCTGTAGCAACTGTGTTCCGAGTTGTATCCTTCTCCATCCGAGATATGTATCCTACGCGAAAGTGTAATTATGGCAATGGTGACACACTTCATACACTAGAAAGTACATGTAATACAGACACATCGAATACAGTAGCATAGTGGAATACAACACCACACGTCATTATTGTCATCGTTTGGCGGATACAGTAATGTAGTCCTACAAGTCGGTCCCCTGGCAATCGCACAAGAAAGTACAACTCGTAATTCAGATGTAATACCTCTTTGGTCGTCCTCTGCCCCTCGCACCACTGCAATAGCGTATATGTACGTCAGCCTTGAACATTCGACGATTTATGTTAAATGCGAGATACAACCAAGACTCACGCTCCGCCCCTAGGCCCAGACCTGACGTCAATTATGATCTTGATGAACAAGATCAACATCCATTCTGCGTACTCTGCGTAGATAGACAAGAGACAAAAGAGATCATGCACTATTCGCGCGGGAACGGTGCTAGGCTCCAAGGGCATAGCCTTGATGGCCGTTCCACTTTGGTTTTGACGGAGTGCCACAGTAGTCGACTTCGTTCTTGACATGACGCCTGTTGCGCCAGAGCGTACGGGCGAAAGCGCGCTTCCCGGATGTCTCCTGGCTACTATGGCTGATGATGCGTTGTACGAGTTCATCCTTCGGTGCGCCAGCGATATACGTCTTGTCGGCGTGTTGGAGCCGATAACAGCTCGGTTGCGCAGGATCTGACTTGGCACAGGTTGGATACGTTCAACTTGCTCGCTGGCAAGCGATACGCCTCCCAGACCGTTTTCCACTTCATTGACTTCTTCGTCATGCTCGTCCTCGTCTTCGCCATCATCTCCATCTTCATCCGCCCACTCCGTATCCTCAGATTGATCGTCTGTTTCCGTGAGATTGAGTTTGGAATGCCTGCCAAGGACAGCGGGCGACTTGTGCGACGCTGACAATCTCCTCCCCGACCCTTGGTCTAAAGCAGCGCCATTCAGAGGACCTTGGCCTAATCGAGGGTTACCCTCCGACCAGCGAATCCTCCGAGCCGGATCTGCAGTTGCCGAAGATCTCGAAGTCGTTCTTTCAAGTGTGAGTCGCCGCGGCAGGTAGTCGACCTGTCGGCGTATGTCAGTCGAATTCGAGTGCTGCGCGAAGAACGAGGCCGGTGCAAGTGCAGTAGCTAGTGTAGAGAGTGCCGCTGAGACGTTTGGAGGGAGAGGGAAGGGAGGGTGACTGTTAATCTGGTCACTATCGTCTTCTTCCGCGTCTACTTCGTCCGGGAACAGTGTTTCGGCTGCTGAAGGTTGGCCCTCGGTCGAACCGCCTCGGTCAGGCACAAGCATATCCTGATCCACGTGAGAGGCGGCTGGCGACGATCGTCCTCTAGCCTTGAGGGGCGAGGGCGACGGGGACGAAGTATGAAGGTAGCTAGCGAGGATGGGCCCCGCGGTTTCATATTGGTTCCAGTCGTCCCCAAACTCGCTTCCGAGCTCGCTCCCTAACGTGCGGGTTCCTCGGTTCTTGCCTTTCTGGCTTGAAAGGGGTACAGTCAGATCTAGACTCCGCGAGATGTACGCATGCATGCTGGCCACCTTGGAAGAAAGGGAAGCGAAAGCCGGGCTGAGACTGGGTGATTTGGAGGTGGGCGTCAGTTGCGCGCCCGGGCTCGGGGTGGCAGACAAGCCTCGAGCGGGTCCAAACTCAAGCGTCCGACGTGGATCTGGCGTTGTCGATTCTGCTGTGCCAATAGCGCGCGCGAATGGCCATGGTGATCGTCGAATGGTCTTGCCTCCTGAGCTCGAACGATGTGACTTTGCCGGTGAACCATGGTGCAACTCCCTGCTGTTTCCTGTCGCGCCGGATCGGGTCGGAGATAATACCTTGACTTGCGGAGTGAGGGGGAATGGCGATTTGATCGACTTTGTTACACTTGTAAGTCTCATCGCGTCACCTGGTTTGATGGGCGAGAACGTGTTGGATTCCACACTCCGCTTACTCAACCTTCGTCTAGCGAGAGCTCGCGGCGGGGCTTGCTCGGAGAACGAAACTGTTCTCGCTTTTGCATGTGCACGGGCGATAGCTTCCTCGTCTCCGGAACTGATAGTTCCTGACTGCACATACTGTCGAGTGGAAGTCGCTTGCGGAAACTCGGGGAACGCGGTAGAGCCCCAACCCAACTTTGCTTCTGCTGACTCATACTCCTCTTCTCCAGACGACGGCAGGTCGGCAGAGCTGCTATGCAGATCTTGTCTTCTCCAAGCTTCTGCGAACACTGGTCGCTTTATTCCAGTCGACCGCCTCTGAGCATTGCTGGCCATGGGAGATGACAGAGCCCTTTCTTCAGACTTGACGAGTTCTCTTTGGAGCTTCTCTACTTCTCTCCTCAACCGCGCGACGAGTTTTCTCTGCTTCTCCTCGTTTTCTTGTGCCTCGTGCAGCGCTGCTTCGAGCGATATGACGCGTTCCTCATTCTCGGCTTGTTGGGCTTCAAGCCGTGCGTATCGAGGTAAAAGCGTGCGGAGCGTCGAAGTGGCAGTCGAACCTTGGAGCAGCGGTCTACCAGGCAACGTTTCGTCATGACGGCTCCATTCGGGGAAGCTGTCATCGAAGTCTTCGGAATGATCGGGACCATGCTGGGACAGCGGAGTGTTCGATGAGATGGTGTCGCGACTGCCACTGGCGACATCTTCTTGGAATTGAGATTGATGAAGGTCTGATCGGTCTAACGCCATCAGCTCGATGTGGTGGTAATGCGGCTGGCTAGCTTACTGTGGCTAGCGACAAGACCGTCCGATGGATTCAGGTGCAACATGCGTTCGAGCAGTCGTGCCAAGAGATCTACGTAATGACCCGGGCGAGCGTCAGCCAAGCGTCTACGCCGTCAGCGCCGTATGAGGACTCACCGTCGTCCCGACGTTGCAGCTGATCCTTTACATCCTGATATCTTGCTCGCACTTGCTGCACAACCATGTCATCTCCAGTCTCATCAATGGTATCATCACCCGGGAATCGTTCGTCGCTCTTAATTAGGGTCGATGCTACGTCGAAGAAGGGCTTAATCCCCTCTTTGCTGTGGGCTTCGTGCAGCTTCTCTTCCGGGTCGTCAATGACAAGTGATGTTGAGGCTTGCCTGGAGGGTCCACCCGTATCTTGTGATGGCGAAGTGTTGATCTGTGAACCGAGCTGTGTAGAGTTGGTATGAGTTGGTAAGATCTGGCCATACGGTGGAGGGGGAGACGGCTGAAAGTCGGGCTGTGATGAAGAAGCAGGGATTGATCCAGAGGCAGGAAGTTTGAGCGCGACCGGAAGTCCTAGGCCGATCGGAGCCATCACGCGTGTTCGTCCTCGGGATATCAAGTGCGAGACGGGGCTTGCGGAGCTAGCAACATCGAGCTCGACGCTGATATCTTCGATTTCAGCTGGACTCGCCGTGATCCTGCGCAAAGCGTCGCGCGCCCCTTCCTTCCTCTCGCGGATGTAGACGGACATGGGTGTGTCCACATCCGCATTATCATCTGATTTGCGAGTGGCTGATGAACTGCGAGTGCGAGTCTGATCAGGTAGGCTGGAGGGAGATAGTTTCTCCTTTATCGTCCGGGCTCCTATGGTCTCGCACTCGTCCGAACGAGAGGCAAGGACGGCTGATCGAGTTCGGCTCAGTGAGCCGGGCGGTCGAGGTCTTCGAGTCGCCGGAGTGGGCGTGTACATCATCTCGATCGGTTGTGGGGTGCGGAGTTGGGAAGGGCTCGTTCTACGCCGCAGATGGGCGTCGTCAACCGCGAGAGTAGACCTAAAGGCTTAGCGCTAGATGAGGATTTGCGTGGTCTGCGATAGTCAAACAACGGTATCAGTCTTGCATCGTAGTACCGTTTCTGATTATGTTTGAAGAAGCAGATGGCCATGAGTGTAGGATGGTGCGATGGGAGACTCACTGTGTGCGAAAGACAAGCCAATGTCTCAGGACGACACTCGCGGAAAGTGATTGAATAGGTGTAAATAGTTCGCAGAATTCCAGCCTTCCTCGTGCTGTCGAAGAGTTGTGATTGTTTTTGGAGTGTGACCTACGACAGTCCAACTATTGCGATATCAACAGCGATATCGAGGGTTCCAACGGCCCTTTGGCCCCGCCCTGCAGCCTTGCCTACTCTCGTTCTCCGTTCTCACTCAGGTGTCAAGGGCCATGTATCGAGTGGTGTCGAGCGAGTCAGGTGATTCAGTCATATGGACGATAGTCTGTAATTGTTGGTTGTTCGCCGATAGCGACCGATTCTGTTGTGGTTCCGAAGACCGTTGAATTGAAGTCGAGGTTTCGAGAATCAGTCACGATGTCTTCGTTGATATGTAAACGATGTCGAATGCCGGAAGACAAGGGTATGTATGCAGATATCGTAGATGCAGGAGCAGCGAGAATATCCTGGTCTTCGTACCCTAATATCCAGTGACTGAGTCTAGATCGGTGTGGGTATTGATTTCCATGATCCTGCGCACGCCAGGGTGGTTCTCCTATAAGTTTCTCTGCCGTGCAGCTTGCGGCACAGGTGTAAACAACGCTTTCGTGCGGGATGTCGAGTGTAGTTCTGCTGTCAATCACGATCAGTTCTCTTGTTGCAGAGCGAGCTTGTAGCCTGCACGGCTTTGACGATCGTCCTTTTGCTTTCTGTTGATATTGTTGTTGTTATCCACCCACTACGACGTTTTACATTATGATTATCAATGGCGTCGAACTCTCATTGCCGTAAAGTTTCCCACGTTTCGACAAGGGTAAAGACGGCGAATAACACGCATGCCCAGGGCGCAGAGCATAGAGTATACTCGTAGGAATGCTTGCACGACGTACCACGCACAACGTGAGAAATGTCGTCACGCTCTCGTCTTTGGCCTTTCCTACCCCGGAGCACATGTCTTTGTACGCAGTGGCGGTGGTGCCGCGCCGGGGAGGGGGAACTGCGCGCCGGCTGGTGCGATAGGAGATTGACGCGTGGAGGTGGGAAATGGAAGCAAAACCATCTGAAACCAGGCGCGTCAAAATGTAGCAGACGTCGTAGTCGGCGTCTACTGGTGGAATATGCAAAACATCGCTGTAGGACCTAAGCAAAAAGAAGCGCTTTAGATAGAGACCTCTCAGCTCTCTTTATTCTTGCATGCGTAGACACAAAAAAGCATAGGTATATACACCTCGATTCCGTCAATGTATTGACAGAACCAAGGATACACCGATACCCTCCCGCGCTCTGCACACCGGATAAATCGCCTGCCCCAGAGAGGGTCGAACTCTCGACCTTCCGATTGTTGGTTATCAAACTGAACTTCTTTCGAAGCGACGTGATAGATTAACAGTCGACTGCTGTAACCAACTCAGCCATGGGGCACGGTCGCCGGGCGCAGAGCACGTGACTCGTTGGAAACAGCTGTTTTTGGGTGGTATATAAAGCAGACCACTATGAATTGTTGCACTATCAGTGGACTGAGTGGACGTCTAGGATCCGCTTGCTTATTGATCGTTTCTCACTTGTACTTAGGAGCTTAGCAGAAAGCCGATGAGTGGTGCTCAGCGAAGTCCTTCACATCACGATGATCATATGAATTAGAACACAAGCTAAAACGGGGACTGGCTCACCAACACGAACTCAATCGCGAGATAAGCAATATTCTGACACATAGCTAACACCGTAAATGATGCAGGAAGCGTACCGCAATCCATCTCCGTTTCAGCCCTCCGCTTGCCGGCGACTTGGCCGCATCGCATCGAGAGCTATCTCAATTTCGATACTTACGGGCTACGGCGTATGTGCCTCTGACGGGTAATTATGTTTGGCTAACAACTTGCATCAACCTGAACAAGGGTCGAGACTGATGAAGCCGAGCAGCGGTAATCGGTCTTGGGGTGATGAATCACTGATCTGCCTTGTCAGCACACGGCTGTCCTCGTGCCCAAACGGATCATTTGGAAATGGCTGCACGACCTGCTCGTGTGCGCAGAGGCCCCAAATCTCGGTCAGAACGGCGTGGCGTGGCAGCTATGATATGATCGATCACAGGCTCATGCTTATCGAGACGAAGTTGGGGAATTAACAATGATCGACACGATGGTCAAATTTGCGCTGAACTGACTGCTCGGCTCGAAGATAGAAGAAAACGACTATGATCTCTGTCACAATGAGAAAATCCACCTTTCACTGCTGCTTCAGTGAAGCTTTTCTGTGATTGTCACGCAATACGTATCGCAGAAAATGAGCAACACGCTTACCGGCGTACCATACCGGCCAGTGTCATCCCGCGCGAGAAGCAGTGGTCACTCTCTAGCCCGCGAAACCGAATTCTATCAACAAGCGTGGCGCGCCGCGAGAAACCACTTGCTCCAGCTGGCCGGAGAGCTAGTGGCCGTGCAAGGATGTCGACAATCGTCAGACAGTCAGCGCGAATGCGAAGATGAGGGCGGAGCTATAGCGCAGCATGAGGTAAGCCATGTTGTACTTGCATCGGACTCCTGCTGCGTGAAGCGATGAGGCTGGGCTGATTGTTGGATGCATGCTCGTGTGATCAGACCGATAGCATGTATATCGCCTCCCTCGTGTTCACGCCGACCGCGCGCGATGGGCTCCAGCACAACCCAAGAGGACGAAAGCCTGTCACATGTAAAGTCCCAGTCCACCTGATGCAGCCCCCACGCGATATCTCATATTTCTCTTTCTCTCTCGCAATCACCTCGAACGACACGTCCCCCACCTCAAATTCGTGCTCACACGCTACGCTGCACGAACATGTGGACGACGAAAGCACGGCGACTTATCTCACGCGTCTAAGGCCCTCTGCTCCGCTTATCGTGACGCAGGATTCGGTGTGTATCTCTCCGCTAAGGGGTATGATCCACGTACTCCAATGCCTTCTTCCTTCCCTCCCTCCAACCTCCTCATCATCGTCGGCGTCAGCTTCACCTTCAGCCACGATCTTGCTCGACTGAACGTCTGCCCATTCAGCGGCGATCGACGATAGTCAGCAAAGAAGCCTTCAGCTGTCAGGAACCAAACAAGACGAAGACCTCTTTCTATTCCGGGGGCACGAAGCCATGTCACTAGAACTCGAATGCACACATTCGAGTAGACATGTATAAGTAACTATTCTGATATAGATGATAACTCTCCAAGAAATGAATATTCTCGTGTCGACTACTAGAACTTTGAATATCGAGACCGACCTCATCTCGAGATCAACCCGACTATCCTGAACCCATCAGACTCTGACATCAGCCTCTTTGGCTAGATAAGAACGAGGCGCTGCTTAGAGATACGCTGGGGTGCAGATACTTAGACACCTGCGTCAAGTTGCGGCCGCTCTGTCGAGTGGGCCGCGCCTTGACAGCAAGCTCATGATACACCCGTGTGTACTATTTAAATCGAGGTAGCCTCGAAGACTGTTTACATGACAAGGTATCTTGTGATCAGATGAGATATGATAAACCATCCCCCTTGCTTCCGTCCTTCTGGCATCCTATCGCATACAGAGGATATTGGTACAACCGTAATGATATACTGTGATCCCGATATGAGAACAACCAAGATAATAATGTAAAAATGAAACAAGGGAAACAACAAGCAAATAACGTCAAGACAACCAAATAATCAACCACGACTAGCGGGCAACTACACCTTGCTCTCCTCACCGAGCATCTCCATCCCTACGCCCCCACCTCGGCTTCTGTTCAAGCTTTCTCTCGGACTCCCACCCACACTGCCCGCACCGCCCGCATTCTCCGCGATACTTCCTCCTGCAGGTCCATAGCCCAGATCTTCATCTCGCGGTCGACCCAACAACGCTGCCCCGCTCTCGCCTCTACTTCGACCGGCATACGACGACTCGCGCTTCCATCCATTCGGCGCGACGCCTGCTCCAGGGCCCGCAGGCCCGAAATCCAAATCGTCGAATATCGGTCGACCAGATAGAGTCGCGCTACTATCGCCTCTGCCCCTCCCGTAATCCCGCTTCCAGCTGCCTCCGCCCATCTCGAGCGCCGCATCATCTACAGGTCGGCCGAGAAGTGCAGCGCGCGAGTCACCCCTCATTCGCCCGTAATTCGGTCGACGCGCGCCGTGCGCAACCGCATAAGCGTCCGACTCGTCTGCGATCTCCCTCCCGCCCTTGGCTCGCATCCCGTCCGCGGATTGCGGACTTCTCGATGATTCGCCTCGTTTGGCTGGAGAAGGCGTGGGCGGATACGAGAGGTCAATCACTGAAGCTGACGATGAGCCAGATCCGTCTGTTGATGGCGGTACGAGATAGTCCTGTTCCGCGGACACGGGCGTCGTCAATCTTGATGGCTGACCAAAGAACTTCGGTGTTGGAGTCAACGGCGGCGAGAACACTGGTGGTAACGAGTCGAATACACCTGAGTTCTCGATTCTGATAGCAGGAGTCGATGAGTCCGCCGCCTTCGCAGCCGCTTGCTCGTCCGCAATCTCCTTGACCCATTCTCGCAGTTCTTCCTCGTTCATGTGCCCAGGCATGGACCAAGATCTTGTCGGTGTGCGCATGCCGCCATTCGAGACAAAGCTGGCATTGGTATGCAGCCATGGCCGACGGGAATGCAAGCCGCTCGAACCAGCTCCCCGTTTCTCATCGTCGATTTCGGACATTGACATTGTTGCGCTGCTCTCGACGACGACAGGGAGACAGACGCTCTGTCGTCGCATGACCAGTCGCATTTGATAATAGATATACACTGCCGCTACGACCGTGCCAATCAGAGTGACGATGGTTGTGGTGATAGACACGATGGTATTCGTCCCGGATTCTGTCCCAAAAGCTTTGCCCAAATAGACAATGACGAATTGTTTCCTATAAAGCGGACAACAAAGTCAGAGCGCTGTCATTGTGCTATATGATGACATGCTCACGGAAGGGTCAGGAAAGCCGCCGCGAGATACTGCCAGAAGTTGGCTCCGGCGGATGCACTGACGGCGGTGGTAATGTGCCCGGGCACAGCGCTGAATCGCAGGACGAGGGCGAACATGAAGCTCTAACGGGGATGGGTCTGTTGTCAGCGCCTGGATGAGTGAGAAATCCGGTGATCACGCACCTTCTCACGAATGAGCTGTGTCAGTGACGCATAGAGCTTGTTCTTCTTCTCGAACCTGAGGCCAGTCATATCAATATCGTGCTCGACTAAAACAGGCGCAGTGCTCACTTTGCCGCTCGACCCTGACAGAACCACTTGAACGCGATCCATGTAGCGATCTCTCCTAGGAACGTGCCCACGGCGAGGATGGCGAAACCGATACCGATACCCCAGACCAAGCCACACAGGATGCCGATGACTACACAATGTCAGCTATCGCTCGAGCGCCTCTACCTGTAGGGGAATGAGGGAAGAGTGGGAAGGAAGCGAAATGATCAATCGCTACTTACTTTCGTGTCCTACTAAAGGCGGGAACGACACTACGATCAATAGAGCAATAGGGATCATCCATCCCACGGGCCATTCTCGTATCGTCCGCGTCACAGGAGCGCAGAACTGTACCACGGATTCGTGCTTCGACGTGAGGAGGGCGGTAAGAGTGCCTGCGACAATGGCGATCGCGTACCATTCTGCGATAACACAGCGCTTCGATCAGCGCCTAGCCAGTCGCGAGCTTGCCTCGTCTAGATATAGGTAGCAGAGAGATGAGGCGGTGGACTCACTATACATATGTCTCCGAAGGGCCTTTCGCAGCGTATCCTTGTAATCCAGATCCCTGATATAAACGCGCGCAGTGACATAATCCTCTTTGACCAAGCGCAATATCGACGTATTATCCGAGACCGACCCGGAGCCGTTTGCCGCTTCCCGCTGGTGGACATGGACTTGCGGTCTATCGCCATCCTGCGCCGCGCGGCCAGGGACGAACGATATGATCGAGCTGGTCCTGTACGCTAGGACCGGGCTGATATCGGGATTGGCACTGGGTGCTTCCATTGAAGAGGTGGAGGTGCCAAGAGGCGGGGGCGGTTTGCGCGGACGAAAGAACGGTAAGGGCGATCGCGATCGCGATCTTGAGCGCGACCGGGAACGAGGATCAGAGCTCGAAGATGAGGACGAGCCGAGCTGGAGGCGCATCGCGTCAAATGGCTGTTGAGGGTGCACGACTCGACCAGCGAACCGCCGATGTACCAATATAGAGAATTACAAATTGATGATACACGTCAATACGTCAGCACGACGAGGTCGAGCTGTGGAGTAGATAGTGGTGGATCGACGTTGGATGTAGATGATAGTTGCGATCCAGATAGATCGAGTCTGCGGATGACTGGAAGACTGGGCGTGTCAAAGTATAGTCGGGGCGATGCCAAGACAGCCAAGCCTGTGAGGCGCGAAGAGCTGAGAGCTAAGAGCTATCGAGTCGAGGGGAAATACAACCGGCACTGTTCTCGTCTTTAGAGAGGACTGTCGTAAAGGGCTTAGCGAGTGCGCCGACGACTGGTCGACCAAGACACAAGTACACGAGGACACAAGACAGTCGATATTACAGAGAAGAGTCGAAGAGTATAGCCAGCGAACGCAGTGGTGCAACGAGCAACAGGCAATTAGCATTAGCAATAGCAATAGGCAGAAGCAACAGGGCCGTTTTCACCGTTACTCGTACCGTTACTCGTACTACTCGTACTACTCTTACTACTCGGGTAGACCCTGAATATTCGGCAACTACTGTAGCACTGGTACAGTAGCCTGCATTGCCCCTTTCGTACCGCTTCACTCCGTGATACCGTGACTCACCGCTCACCGTTCTCCCTGCACAGAACAGAAGCTCACCTCAGCATCAGCATCAACTGCGCGCCGATATGGCCGGTCGGACCTCCTCAACCTATCAGAGGCAGCTTTACTGTCATTGTCATTGTGATTCTCACCGACATCCTTTCCATTGATCTGCAATCATCTGCCATGGTTTAGTTGCATTGCTATGTGTACGATATACAATATACCAATCCTGAGACTGATCCAGAACACAGCTATTCAACCCTTTCACGCACAGCGTCATTCCGCAGTTGACACAGGCTTGGCATCGCATGTACTCGTCCGAGCAATGCAATGTCCGACTACACACGTGCCTTTAAATCAATGTCCACTTCCCAACTCATATTGTCATTCCACGACCCACTGCATGCAATGCATATCATTGTAATCGTCTACTTTGACGTTCGTATAATCGTGACCAACACATCACTCTGAATGTTTACTATGCTTACTATGCATCAGACCACTCAAACTCACGCAATCGTTTGACTAAAGAGCGACCGGTCAGCCATCAAGTCAATACAAGTATTGTTGATCACTCACCCGTTAGCCTGGACAAACTGCACAAACTCAGTGACCGTCTTTTCCTCTTCCTTCTGCGCACTGGCAATCAGGCCGGACAGCTAAAAACATCGAACAAGCATCGCCATCAGCTCCAGTCCAGTACATTGCAGCTCATCAATTTGGAAATGATGACGCACCACACCTGGCCTCTCCCTGCTCCGCCTACCGAGCTCCTCCGCCGCGAACCTCTTGGAATCCTGCACACCGCCAGTGGGGTCGCGCGTGATGGCCTCGCTAGCACCCAATTTCGAGAAACTGGATTGGAATCCAGCTTCCTCGGGATCAAGCTCTGTGATTGCGTCGGCATTGGCGCCTTGACCGGCATAAGTGATGTCTTGAGGAAGGGTAAACAAGTCAAGGAGTGCAAGGAAGACGGGAACCCTATCCAGGGAGTTCACGTGTTCAGTTTCTCCTCTTATAGGTACATGGAATCCGCAACTCACCAGAATTGTCTATGTGAGTCCGCAAGAATGGTCTCGCTCTTCGTCAAAGCTTTTGTCAAGCCCACTTCCACCAGCTTGCGATGTCTTATCGTGACTTTTTGAGTGTTGGCAAGAACAATGCCGGTGAGAAGGTTACCGAAAAGTCTACGGTTGTAAACAAATAGAGCGTCAATAATCTTTCTGGTCGATGGGTCCTTTCTCGGACGATGATATCGAGATTTCGATTCCACTCACCCAGGCTGCACACCATCCAAAACAGCTATCAAAAAGTCCAAACCGACATTGTCCAGGTTTGCCAGAAACGCGAAGAAGTAGACGAAAGAGTGATTGAACTGGGCCGATGGCTTGCTTTGTAACCGGTTGAGGAGGAGCACGAAGACAGTTTGTGAGAAGGGCCGCATGATATCGCTATCCGATACTATCAGTACACAAACACGCCGCTCACGACTGTCCGACCACTCACATAGAGACAAACTCGTATAATGCTTGGACGAGCTCAAACGCGTACACGTCATTGATCTTACTTCCCACTAGACGCTGGAAGATACCCAACAGACCCTGCACTTGTCCGGCGGCGACCACTGTTGGCGCACCGCGCTGTAACACGGCCTTCCATATGCGAACAAGGGCGGGGATGTTGCCACGCTGCTCCCATAATGTGGCAGACAGTAATGGACCGGTAAGCGCTTGATATGCCGCAGGCAGCTCCGTTGGGGAGTGCAGTTCGAGCAGCTGAGCAAGGATCTGGAAGATATATGGGATGAATTCTGGTCGGGCCGGGTCGGGTCAGCCAAGACACGCATCAGAGAACAGTGCGCCTACTTACCGGCAACATCGTTGGTCAAAATGTGCTGTGCTGGACCGAACAAGGCGTTTTCGAAAGTGGGCAAAGCCGCTGGTGTTCCCTCGCAGACGAATCGAATCAACGCTGATACGCTTTCAAAGCAGTATTGGTTGAATTTGGGATTGCTTGGGTTTTTGCTGATTTCACCCATAATGTTGACCAGTCGGGTAAGAACGACCTCATGTATGGGTGTAAGTGCCTGACGAGCGGTAATGATGACCCGCATGGCGCCTGTGGTCAAAGTTGATGAGCAACTACCAGCCAAGGAACGCAGGCAAGTACATACATTTCATGAGGTAATCGTTCTCGGCAATCTTCTCTGGCGTCCCTCCCTTCTCGATATTCGTGAATAGCGCCATGAGGATACTCTCCGCGAATGGCCGGACATCTGCTTGAGTGAATCTAGTCCAACCAATCGTACGTCAGCGAGCTGAGTTGCAACGACGATGTACGGACACTCACAAGGCTTGTCGGTCAACCTTGAGGAAAAGAATCCGCTCGATCGTGATTGCGGCATAAGAGGAGATGACATAATTGTCCGAATTCAGATGTTGCACAAGGAGAGGAAGCACGGAGACCAGTTGGTCTTTGGTGAGCTACAAGATGGAAGAACGTTGAGATCAGCGACTAAAGGCGGATAGGGATCATCATTCTTGCAGTTATCAGGCACTCACCTGATTGCGGAAGGTGTAGAGGAATTTTATCGCGTCGACGGTCAAGATTGGGTGCACAGATCCTGGCGCGGCTTGCAAATCTGCAAATACGTTCTGACCGAAGAACTCGACCACGTCGACAAGCACATTCGTGGATGTGACGCCGAGCTGAGATGGTTGGTGGATCAGTTATAAGGACAGCTAAGTTATATCGGAAATTTGGCTCACCTGCTGTGTTGATCCACGGGAGGCTATCGAGGTCAAAAGGTAGATGGCTGTATCTTTGCTCTTCCATTTGCCGTTCGGGTCTGACGAGTATTCCTAGAATGATAGATTAGATTAGTCGACACGGAAT
This sequence comes from Cryptococcus sp. GC_Crypt_3, assembly GCA_026538395.1. NCBI lineage: Eukaryota > Fungi > Basidiomycota > Tremellomycetes > Tremellales > Cryptococcaceae > Cryptococcus > Cryptococcus sp. GC_Crypt_3. The sequence continues at coordinate 19,238 of JALPCB010000037.1, forward strand.
GCGGAGAAGTGCTCAGTCACTTACCTGGAGGAAAGCCGTGATGTATCCCTTGATAATGTCCGTCACCTCCGTCTCAAACAATTCCATCAAAGCCCGAGTGAATTCTGTCGCTGCCTGCCGTCTTGTGTCGCTCTCTGCACCATGGTCAGCGAATGATAGTTGCAAAATAGCTACGCGTGACGTACCAGTTGACGGCTCCAGATCTCTCCTGATGTACTCCATAGGATCATCCTCGAACATCTCTTCTTCGTGCTCTACGAGTAGTTTTGGTGTGAGTTTCGGCAAACTCCCTTCAACGGGACAACATACCTCTGATGGCCATATTAGGCAAGATGATCTTCTCGCAGAAAGCTCTCAACGTCTCAGGTGCTTGGAACATGGCCCTGTGGTTACCCATCTTCACGACGACGGAGAGGAACCGCAGTGCGCGGGAGACAAGCTGGGATGACAGAGTTAGCTTCTTGCCTGCACACTACCCGTGACTGCTCAGACATGCTTACCACATCATCCCTTGTGCCCGGCCCGATACGGGTCAACATGTTCCAGACTCCATCGACAAAGTCGCCCAGTTGCGTGAAGACATCGAGATATTTCTGCGCATACAGCTCTGCAATCTCGCAGATACCTGCACGAATCTTCTGCAGCGGTCCTGGAGACTCGTCGTCGTCCTTCTAGATAATCAGTGTTCTGTGAGTCCAAAAAGACCGGGACCCACTCACGTCGCCTTTGAGCTCAGCTGTCTCCCAATCGAGGTATTTTATCAACCATCCTTGCTTCCCACCTCCTCCCATGAAGTCCGATATGTGGTCTTCGAAGAAAGGCGGCAGATCTTGGCTGGAAAGATCATGGAATAGCTGGACGAGGAGTTGCAATGATTGGGCTAAGAGAGTGAGGGATGAATTGGCGGGAAGAGCTGATGAGTTTGGTGCCTGCAGCAGTTGATCTACGTGTTGGAAGAGACCGTAGTATGGCTCGCAGAAGCGGGAGAGGACGAAGTTGATCTCGGAGTAAAGCTCATTTGTTCGGAACTGAGATCGCCATCTGTAAAGCTGGGTTTAGCACAAACGCTCTTTAATCAAGGGATGTCAACTGACCGCTTGAAGATGGAATGGGCGGTCGCGAGCACACCGTTGTTGACGACGAAATTGTCAGGTGATAACGAGCCGACGAGTTCCTGTTGGAGGAGAAGCATCAGCTGGTACGAAACGGAAGCTGAGCGCTCAAAGACACTGACATCGCACAATCCCTCCCATTGCGTTGGAAAGTCCAGGGAAGCAATATGGCTCAAGCCTTCTCCGATTTGGCTCTGTAATCTGGCGGTCTGAGGTGTACCCAGTGCGATCATTATAGGTACCAGCTGAGACTTGATTGCAGTCTTGTCTTCCTGAGCTATTTGGACTTCCTACAACCACAGCAGGAAAGCGGGTCAACATTGTTCAACTGAAGAGCGGGTATGCAGCAAGATTGCGACTAGGTCACAGCTCACCTCTTCACCAGCCCATAATCTCTTGACAGCATTCTTAAAGTACACTCCTCCCGCTTGACGCACGACCGAATCCGCTTGGTCGGCCCTCACCAGCTCGAGGACCACAAGTAAGAACCCTTGCTGTCCCTCTGCTTTCCGAAGGGAGTCTTCTGCCGACCGACGGGTTTGCGCATCTGGAGATACAGTGGACGAGAGGGTCGTCGCCAGTCCCGAGAGGGTTTCGGGAGTTGCTTGCATTGCGAGACTGCTATTGAGGTAAACAAGAAGGGGGCGAATGCAGTACAAGAGGGAAAGGGCTAGCTGGATGTTGTATGCTGTACAAAAAGTCAATCGTGGTGCAGGTGTCAACGCGCGTCAGCCAGGAAGCAGTGGAAAAGCAAAACCCCGAGGACTTAAATCGCACGTCCACTTAAATGTCGACACGTGACATTGAGATCCCCCGTGGTTCCAGCGGAAGAGTAGTCGAGTATATTACCCCTTGGGTGGAGACGGAGATGGGCACCCTGAATGACCGGTTTTAGTGTTGTTTTCAATGTCGATGCCCGTGCACCGGAATGTCGATGTACGAGTTACGGCCTCTTTTGTTCATGCTGGCCGGGGTGGGCTCACTTGGCATGTCATTAATTCATCGTACCATCGTAGCATCCCAGCATCGTACCACTATATCCTTCTCCAATCATCCAGCATCGCGTCGCACAGCTTGTAAGGACTTTGTTAATCGTGGAGCAATTGCATTCCAAGCCAACTGAGACCCTCTGGATCGTCACACGATTGTTTTATAAAACAAAACAAACCGGTCAACCGGCCACTTATCACATTCGATCATTTCAACTTGAACTTGTCAACATACAGAATCACTTTACAGCGCAACACGACATCATTCGTACCTTCTACCGATATCTTCGACTGCTTCGTGTAGAGCATCCGTTCTCTATATCCCGTGACCTGTCGCCACTTCTCTTTCCTTCCCCCCACACCACCAAAGCAACTCCGCACGATGGGTCGGAACACCCTCCTTGCGCAAGGCGTCGCCGCTCTAGCTCTGATATCGGCTGTCGCAGCTCGCTCGAGCGATTTATCATGTCCATCGGATCCATATGCTAGTCCTAGCACGGACACGTGAGTAGCCTGTCTCCACTCAGCCCTCTGAGGTACCTGCCCACGATCATGGACTGACATTATCGATCGAATGCTCTCTACAGGTGTAATCCCTTGCGATATATCCCAAACAAAGCGGTCAACATAGCCGCAGCAGTACTGTACTTTGTCGTAGCAGCTATCCTCACTTATCGTGCGTACAACACATATCGATGACTTATGAAAGAAGACAACACTCACGCATTTTCGTAAATGTATACAGGGACAATCCGGCAAAGAGCCAATTACTTCCTCTGCCTGGTCATTGGAGCCTGGTGCGAAGGTATCGGTCTCGTCCTCCGCGTCGCTTTCCGATCAAATCCGCACAGCTCGGGACTGTATATTGTCTGCTACCTCTTCGTCGTCCTTTCCGTGAGTACTTGATGTCGCCACAGCTCTCCTTCCATGGCTCTCAAGCAGACCGCATTGCTATCGAGTCATATCTGATCAAAACTGGATTACTTAGCCGTGCGCTTTCCTTGCTGGCGACTACATCCTTCTTGGTAGACTGGTCCAATTCCTCGAAGCACCCCAGCATCTGAAACCGCTCAAGCCTTCGGTCGTATCGTGGACTTTCATCGCCTCAGATAGTGAGCACACCTTCCACTCCTCCTCCATCACTTCATCTGTCTCGAACATCAAACTGATATGGACGTAGTCACCACATTCCTCATTCAAGCCGCAGGAGGCGGTCTGTCCATCTCCAAGAACGTCCAGACAGCAGAGAACGGCGGTCATATCTTCCTCGCGGGTATCGCCGCGCAAATGGCCAGCTTCATCTTCTTCACTGGCGCATGGGCGACTTTCGGTATCAGGGCGTGAGTGATGTCTCGTTCTCGTCGACATTGTAGAAGCTGACAACGGATTCTGCTGGTAGCTATCGCCGTGACAAGGAGTTGTGGAATCGTTCAGGATGGAAGCCCCTTTTCTGGGCTTTGGGCTTTACGTGTATCTGTTTCTTGATTCGAAGCGTGTATCGTACCGTCGAATTGAGTCAGGGGTAAGTTCCGTCTCAAGCTACACTGAATCACTCAACGAAAATGCTGATCTCGCTTGGTTGGGTAGATATGTTGGATACCTCGCGACTCACGAACGGTTCTACCTCGGTCTCGACACCTTGCCTCTGCTATTGGGTATTGCCGTGTACACGTACTTCTGGCCCGGAGCATACCTCCCCTTCGCCCGAACGCCCAAAGGCAACGCGCACATTGCCGAGGAGGGGCAGACCGTACATGAGCATGAAGACGCGGCCGTACCGCAATCAACGGAGATGGGGCACGTGCAAAATCCCTCGGTCGTTTCTGGTGGGGAGAAGGAGAGAGTGGTGAAGACCGAGTTGTAGTCCACGCCATGGTCGTGGTGTGGTGGTAGGCAACTGTGCGACCGCGATCTCTGTAGAAGGATCAGGAGCAGGAGAGACGGTCAGGATAGATGTCACGCGCGTGCAGATCACGGATGTACATATATATCGGTCGGAGAGGTGAGCGGGGTCTAGCTATAATCAACGATAGAACAGCGCATTCTGTACACTGGGAATACTGTATACATTGCTATGGTGGTACAAGCGAGTCGTCAAGACAGCGCATCTATAGTGATGATAGAGACTATCTACAATATACCAGGACTTGCAGCACATCTGAAGGACCTATTCCAAGCGGCTTCGGAAATGTGATGGCAGGCGATAAGTGCGGTAGAAGGACGGCGCAAGAGCAAAACGCCAAGGAAAGGGTACGATCAATCCAAGAAGACATCTGCATTCCCGCGCTGCACGCAGAACCTACAGCATCGCCGCGCAACTCAGCTGTCAGCTATGATCCGTATCCCTGTGAAGAAGATAAAGTAGAGGAGGACTCACCGCCGATAATCCATTTTAGGCTGATGGGGATATTTGGGCAAACCATATTGACTCGTCCGCCCGGCGACACTACCGTCCATAAACGTCATATTGGAATCTGAGATCATGCTCGCTCCATCATCGTAGACCGTCGCATTGCCGTCAAACTGTCCTGCACTTCCTGCGATAGTGGGAGACCGATACATCGTTCCGACGCCGTCGACCAAGTCCGCACGAGGTCTGTCGAGGCCGTGCATCGAGTGCGCGCGCCGGCGTGGCCCATCCTGCTGCTGCTGCTGCGGTGGATGATGAGAGTGATGAGAGTGATGAGAGTGATGAGAGTGATGAGAGTGATGGTGATGGTGAGAGTGGTGTTGATGATCGCCGCCTTCGCTGCTACGCGTATAAGCAGCTTCGGACGGTGGGGGAAGATGCGAGCCGGAACGATGTCGATGGTGTCCCGCTGAACCTGTACGCACATGCTCGTAAGCGCGCACAGGCGCGGGGGCTTGTTGGGCGTGCTTGTGGTATTGCTCATGGCGCTGAGCGGAATGATGTCGTCTCAGTAGCGGACGTTCATTTTCGTCGCTCATAGCGCGATGATGGCCTTTGTGCCTTTCCCCTTCAGAATCGCTATGATCGCCGTGATCGGAGTGGGCAAGCGCGTGTGTCCTCGTGTGCCTCTCTGGGTCTTTGTCAGGCCGTCCGTCGCTAGCGCTGGGAGCAGGCGAGAGCTGTCTACCGATGCTCGACGACATCCTGTGTCGATGAGTGTGTCCGTGCTCGGCCCCTGGTGAGAGTGGCAAACGGACACCGAGTCTCTCTTCGGTCTTGCGCGTATTCTCGATGATATGGCTCGCATGAGCATAAGCATGAGAATGAGAATGAGAATGGCCTCCGCCATCGGCACCGCTGTCGGTGCTACCGCCACCGCCATTACTTTCCGCCAGCGGCGAAGGTAAGATCGACGTGTGCAAATGCGTATGCATCGGCTGCTGGGGTGACCGTGCTTGGGCATTACCAGTGGTTTGCCGATGATGCTCGCCGCTCACTGAGCGAGAACGATGATGCGCCGCGGGATGGCGCTCGCGCGGACTAGATGCCTCGGAAGGTGATATTGAGCTGATTGAACCGGAGCGTGAGCGGGATCGTCCCCTGCCATGCCCTTGGGCGTGGGCTGTGGCTTGCGACTGGGCTTTGGGCATGGCGTAGTAGCTCGCGTCGGACTGACGATCCCAGTCATCATGTTCCGTTCGAGGCGCTGGCTGATGTTGGTGTTGCTGATGCTGGTGCTGGTGGTCATGGGGGTCGGAGTGGCGGTGCGAATGCGAGTGAGGGTTTGGCGCAATGACCGATTCAGCGGGCGGGGCCATGCGCCTTCTCGGAGCAGGAAGAGATGACGCTGCGCACACGTCGTAGTCGTAATTGTGATTATGGTTATCGCTCTGAACCACTGAGAGCGGCTGGTGCATGTGCGCATGCCCATGCCCATGGGCATGCTGCCTCATTGGCGAATGCGAGAAGATCGGCTCGCCCCCTCCGTAGCTCTGCGAATAGGAGGAGCTTGAGCCTGCGTAGCCTGGATTGATGGGGAAGCCCGATGCCCCAGCCGCACCCACAGCCGCAGGACGGAGGGTGGGGGCAGTGTATCCCGCTTCTGGCAGAGCGGGGATGGCGCGATGCGGTCCTACCAGTGCCACACATATTAGTATCAGTGCTAGGTTCCCGCTCAAACGACCAAGCAGAGTACGCAGATGAGGGAATAAGTGACGTGGGACTCACCAGCTACGCCACCTGGAGCAGGCGGGATAATAGCTGACGCAGCGACTGATACGGGTCCGGGTCCATGTCCAAATGCACTACCGATCACGCTACCGCCGCTCGAGCCCTGTGCGCCCGCTGTGGCGCCGGCCCCGGCGATCTCGGGTCGGGCGAACGCGGGAGTATAGGGTAGACGCTGACTAGCGGCGAATGGGGCTGGCGAGACTGCAAGACCAGAGTTCGAGTCAGCACTATGGTACTGCATAGGCGGTATGGGAGTGGCGGGGCTCACTCACCTTCTAGTGGCATGATGACCGAGTAGCTGTGTGGTGTCGAGTGAGATCGGAGACAGACCAGGTAGGCGGTGTATATTGTGTGATGTGTGCCAGACTCGCGAATCCGCCTAATATTTTGAAGTCCAAGGCGAACAAATATCGCGACGAGCGAAGTGGATAATCAAGCTTCTTGATAGCACGATATGATTGCCGTGCGTGGGAAAGCCAAGTAAGGGTATGAAAGGCAAATACGTGAGTATGTGAGAACGTGAGATCGTCTTGATTGATGATAGGTGATAGAGGAGTGATCACCTTATGGGGCAAGTCAGGTGATGTATGCTCCGAGAAAAGTAAGGAGGGAGAGGCAGGTGACTTGCACTAGCTCTCAAAGCGTGTGAGTGTGAGCGTGAGTATGACGGCGAGCACCCAGAACAAGAGGAAGGCCCTCCTTTGATCTGGTTCTCCGCTTCCCCTCCTCCCAGCTTCTTTGCGTGCATTCCAGGCATTGACGCTGAAGAGATGACGCACTGAAGCACTGAAGGATGAAGCGCAAGCTCGAAAGTGGTCTTTGACGTCAGCTCGGTGGACCTCGTGCACGAGACTTCATCAAGGCAAACGATGAGGAGACGGGGATGAATGGATCTCACACCTCGGTGGATCGTGCGCGGAGAGAAAGTGTAAAGGAGTTATTGCAGGTCTGCAGGCGACTCGTCGAACCTTTGTCCACCGCTTGAATCCCACTGTACTTGTGGGTATGAGTCACAGGCCAGATCTGTATATTACGAAGGTAGACTGCGAGTCGTTGTAGTGCATCACTGTATTAAGGTATCAGGGCTGCAGGGGAATGTGCGTTTGCGCATAGATGCTTCGACTACAGTAGAAGATGAGTGTTGCAGCGATGTGGCGAGATCCGGCCGACGCCGGTGCTTCCCGAGGCTCCGTCTCGACGACGGGTCAATATCAAAGGATGATGGCTGGATGTGCATCGACGTACAGTACGTCATATACGAAAAATATATGCATTGGGGACAGTCGGTAGCAAGTATCCATCTCGGCAGCGTCTCTGGCTTGTAATACCACAGCATGTGTGGCACAGCGGCCGTGAAGTGCCACTCGACCTTCATTGCACGACCGCATTGTCGCTGATCACAGCTCAAGCAAGCGATGGGCAGTACGGATCCACGTATGCCTGATACTCACAACCCCCCCTCCTCATCCAACCACCCCTTAACGCTCCCCTCGACACTGGACGTATCCGCGTCAAGTTCCGCGGGACCATAATGGTATCTTGCAGGCATGAACTGCCTGGACTCAATAGCTTGTTCCGCTATCGTCAGTCGGAAAGCAAAGTATGCTCCGGTGAGCACTAGCGCTATCATTGTGATTTTCGCTATGAGCCACATTGAGGCGTAGACTTCGTGGTGCGTGCGCGACGTCGCAATATCGGGTAGTCAGATCGATATGCAAGCTATCAGCTTTCTGTGTGGCCATGATGTGAAAAAGAGTGGTAGAGTCGACCCACAGCGTGCTCCCCGAGTGCGCTTGGCGATGTATTCCGGATCTTTTTCTAGCTATAACGAACACACATGGGTGGAATATGTTCGCATATCAGCTGTGTATATACTGTATGCCAGAAAGCGCCAGAGCACGATCTAAAACGTCAAACTCGATACACCGCGCAACTCACCTTGTTGTTATGTTTATCCACTCGCCGCTTATGCTCTTCCCACATATACGTCGCGTCGGACTTGACCACTTGCGCATTCTTGATACCGTCCAGGACAATGTCCCATATCGCGTAGCATGCGCTGAGCAAGCCCATGCAGAGCATCACGAAGCGGAGATAGATCGAGTCGTCCCATTCCCACGCGACGAACAGGATCGCCCCGACGAGTAGGGAGCACGCGATGATCCTGCGACAACGACAATCCGCAAGCCTTCAAGTAAGCGAAGAGTGTGGGTGGAGGGGGCGCTGCGAATTGCGATTTGTGCTTCAGCCACTCACAAATCCTGCGAAACGTGTTGATCATGATTTGACAGATCGTCCGGATTGTCCACGTGCCACTTCCTCCGCGCCTGCTCGTGCTTGCGCAGCACCCTCTTCGCGCGGGCCGGAGCACACAGGGCCCAGCGACAACACCACGCAGCGATCTGGAACCGATGATGCACGAAGCCCGACTTGGCTTTGACGAAACAGCAAACCAACGTCGCTAGTGTCGTAAGTGCTAGTAAACTTAGTGCGCCGAACTTGGACCATTTCGCATCGAAGCCCGTGAAGAGGAACCAGCAGCCCACGAGGCAGCTGCCGATGTACCCCGCCGGCAGAGCGAGGCGGTAGTTGGGCTCAGTATCGCCGCCGAATTGCGTCAAGCCGCCTTCATACTCTGCGCCACAGTCAGTCCGGTCAGTTTGTCAAGGGGCTATCGGAAAGCAAAACAAGACCAAAGCGCGTGGTACTCACTGTCAATGTAGATATAATCGATCTTGCCTCTCTGCCCATCAACTCCATGTCGCAACTCCTTCCACCAGATCGTAAGCATGCCCACGACCGCATGACTGAGCTCATGATACAGGACCGTCAGGAGCTTGAATGGTAGTAGGATAGGGAACGGGAATGTCTTCCAATCCCAGCCGCCGTCTCTCCTCGTTATCCAATATGGTAGTCTGCCATGCCTACAGACCGAAGGGTACCTTTCGTAAGCAGATATATTTCAATCGAGGTAGTAAATGCACGTACCAGAAGATTAGAATGAAGATGAATGCTGCTAGTAGGACGAGAAACGATTCTCGCTGTGCGTCAGAGGGATGAGTAGGGGACCAAGTCCCCGAGTTCCCCTTGTCGATCCAGTTCGTCAGTGTACTTGTTACTCCGCGCCGGTCCATCTCGCCAGCTACAATCGCTCAGCGAATGTTATGAGATGTCAGTGAGAATATTAGGCTTGGACTTGGATCAGGAAATGCCAATGCATCGCGCACATCTAGAGCGATGCGATGGTATGCATTTACTCGATCGCCATACATCTAGGGATTGTCGTCAAAGGATACAACTATACTATATAGGGTGGAAGCAACAAAGGACGCTTTGGCTTGGCGGGCCTGCTTAGTAGCCGGGTCTGGGATCTGTCAGCGAGGTGAAGGTCAGTTGTGCTAGGACATGACATACCTTGCCTACGCTAATACTCGCTTATGCAGCCATCCGAAGCGCACTTCGTGACAAAGTCATCAGGCCGCGAAATTGGTCGCGTGACCATGCCTTGCTGACGTGTCCTTGGCATCTGATCCGGTTCGTGACGCCGACGAGCACGGGTCGAAGCGGGCGTTATCTCGCAGGTGGGAAGATTGCATTGAGTATCTGGCGCAGCCACGAGTCGATCAGCACTCCAGTCTGTCAGATAGCGATGACCGCTCACCTCATCGATGATAGACAGCATCAGATGCTGATTCAGCCTTCTATCCTGTAACGCCCCAAACACCCTTCTTGCCGCACGCCGCGCATTGCCTCGACCAATCATGTTCGCAGCTATATCTGTGACTCAATGCTGGTCAGCGTCCCTTCGTATATGCTCATGTATCCAGCATACCTGGAATAAGCAAGGCGAGCTTCCGGCCTGCTCTCAGACGAGTCTCGTGCTGTTCTTCGGCTGTTTGAGGGATACCAGGCGGTCGCCTCTCTCCATCTGGGAACAGCGTCTCCTGGAACCCAAACAAGATGCGCTCGATAGAGTCGGTCGACGTGGAATTGCGGAACGAGTCGCGCACTTTGCTATATACGACTTCATAGTCAGCGCTGAAATCATAAATATACTTGTTGATTAGTTTTAGCGAAGGACGTGACATACCGCTCGATAGTGCCGCCCAGAAACTGCTGTAGTATCACTACTATCGCTTGTCTCCTCAACCAGTTGTTCTCCTTGAGATCGAACACTTCGATGAATAGATCGCAGATTGGCCCCGTGAACGAGGTCATACCCGATTCCCCTCCCATGGGCTCGATAGGGGACGACAGACCGGCTGTACCAGATCTCGAAGTCGCCATGATTGGCGATACAGAGTTCATCGGATCATTCTTCAGCCATTGAGGAGTGTACGCCCCACTCTTCAACGCTTGAGGCAGCAGACCCGCCAAGTCATCACCGCCTAGACCGACCATACCGCCAAACTCGTTCAGTTGACGATTGAGTGTGGTGTACATCAGGTCCAGCATGCTGGGGCCAAGTAGCGCATCGTCAAGCGAGGTCGCCATGGTTTTGTATAGTGACTTGACGATGTTGTGGGGCGCGAGATTGGCTAAAGAACCAGTAGAGGATATCATGGGGTCCGAGTCTACGGCGCCCTTGAGAGGCACAGGCGAGCGAGAGAGGAATGAGCGTAGTAAGGGGCTATCGCAGATGGCCGCAGATGTCAGGAGCGACTGTATGCACGTATCATCGTTAGCTTTGCTCTACGCTATACACCATCAGCGTACCTGAAGGTATCTCTCGAGCCCAGCGCGGCGAGACTCCACAAAGCTAGCCGACATATTGGGTACGAGCTTTTTGCCAGGCATTTCAACCACCTTGTACTTCAACTCGTCCGCCAATTGTTGGCCGTCCGCCCACTCTCGAAGCGCTTTGTCCAGCTCCCAAAACTCGTTGTAACGCCTCGCAACCACCCAGCCAAATAGTGTTTGGCCTTCGTCGCCAATCTGACTGACCTCGATGGTATAGCGCACCACGTTCTTGCCGTACTCGCCGTCTTCCGCGGTTATGATACTTGATGGGATGATGATTTTCGTGCGACCCGGTACAAGACGGTTCTCTTCCTCCTGTTGCTCAAATTGTGCCTTCTGGAAGATAGCCGTGCGCTGCTCGCGCCGTACCGATGATTGCGATCGTCGCAAGATGCGCAACTCGTTTTGATTACCCGTCAGTTCCGCCTGGCGAACAAGGGTGTCGAGCAGATGATCCTGCTGCACCAGCTCCTGTATCTTATCTTGCAGCCGAGCAATTTCGACCGATAATTGCAGATCACCGGGTGCCGCAAGCTGGATCACATCATGTACTTCCTCGTCTAGATCGTTTCCCATACCGATAGCTTCGTCCTCGTCCACAACATCGTCATCGAATATATGTCGATTAGGCTTTTCAGGCGAAAGTGATAGTCGCGATGCACTCCGCTGACGCCTCAGGGATGGGGTCATGCGGCCGACTCCTGATGGCAGACGGCTCGTGGGCGCCGAGATGGTCATTCTGCCTGCGGGTGTGGCCTGGAGGTCTTCAAGACTACGCGACGTAAGTCGAGGACCTTGAGTTTGCAATCTGCTGGGACTTGCAACGAAGTTGACGGATGAAGATAGTGATTTTTGTTGCGAGGCTTTCGTTGTAGCTGGATGGTGACTAGCGATCAGGTCATCCGAAGCGATGATCTCGTTTAGTGCAGCCTGGATCGCCTCCATCCTCTGCACCTCCACATAATCCTCCCCTTCCGCCTCTTCGATATCGTCATCGTCCTCGAAAAGCCTTGCTCGGTCCTCCTGGGATTGTGATACTTCGTCGCCAGAAATCAGGAAACTCAGGTGGTTTGACTTTCGAGACAAAGGTGGTGGGGGTGTCGATGCCCCGCTCGATCCTACCGATGTAACCCTATCAATGCTACCGCTGAGTTTCCGCAGGTCGCTGATTTGAGGCTTTTTGTTTTCGATTATTGCGTATTCGAAAAGTGGAGGAGTAGTTGATAATGTGGTAGAGGGAGCTACTGAAGATGCGGGTGTTATACTGCCTTGCCTGAACAATGGCCGTGGACGACCAGTTGGCGAGAGTACTTCCATCAAGGTTTTCGACGAGCTCGGCACTGGAGTGGACATATGCCGAGGTGGCAAAGGCGGTGGACGTGTCAGAGGCGTTGCGCGAAGTGGTGGCGACATGATAGGCGCCGGAACGCTCAGACGAGGTGCCGCGTCAGGCTCCAGTCGCGTCGTGCGCTTTAAGTCCACGACCGCTTTCAGATACAGCTCGCTCCTGCGGAAGGACGGCCAATCTTCTTCCTCCATCTGCTCGTAAATCGCCTTTTGTGATGCGAAGACGGCATATTTGATTCGCTGTACGTCTGAGGCTAAGAGGAGACTGTCACTGGCTTGGGCCGCATCTTCGATCACCTGCCGATGTTTTGAGGGGATTTCAATACCCGTTTGACCAGCTGCAAAATACATTTCGTACAAGAAGGCGACGTCCTCGCGGGTTGTCTGACTTCCGATGTTCTCTGTTCTCGGTGTCATGGGCTGTACGGTGCTTTCCAGTGCCGAGTCAGGCCCAGCAGCTTCCAGAGGGTCCTTGAAGCCTTCGATAGTCAGCCAATATTGTACTAGACGAGAGCGATTGCGGCGTTCCATATGTTCTAGCCAGTACGCGAGGGACGAAGGGTCTGCGAGGACAGAGTACAGGGCGATGGCTTCGGAAGTATTGCCGTCCACAGGTAAAGGCGCCACCAGCGGCCCCTTGCCCTGTTGGCCAGATAAAGCGTTGATCCTCGCATCAATGTCCGCTCTTGCTCTTTCCAATCTCTCGACATACTTCTTCGCTCTCCGTAGCTTCTTATCATCGTCTTTACTCATGCCTCCCCTCTCCATCTCGGCGTTATATGCCAACCTCGCGCCTCTCAATTCTCGCTCAACATCGGCTCGTAGCCGCCGTGCTTCACCAAGAGATTTGAGCTTGCCAATAGATTTGATGAATTTGTCGAATTGATGCGAAGACGTTTCGGCCGAGATAGACGACGGGTGCGTAGCGGAATGAGGTGTTCGGCGTGACTTTGACGGTGTGAGTGGTGAGGTGGACGAAGTACTGGGCAAATTCGATAGCGCGGAGAGGAACCTGTCGACCTGCTTCTGCTCGTGAAGATATCGACCTCCTCTCTCATCTATCTGGCGATTCCAAAAGTCGCTATCGCATAGCATCTCAAAAACGGGGACGAAGACGGCACCTAGAACCATTTCCCGAACGATCGTGTCCACCACTTCAGAGAGTTGCTTTTCAGGCAGCGCAGCAGCAAGAATACGCTGGAGCGTTTTGCGCAAATGCTCTTCGATCGAAGGTGACACCGCAGCAGCGGAAGGGTTGTGCGCTTGTTCGCGAAGTGCAGGATGCGGTCTGAAAGGTAGTGGTAGAGGCAAGGCGGGATTGTTGCTTGGTGTCGATGAAGTGGAAGAGAGGTGCTCGATAGATCGATAATGCTGAAAATGGTCCGTGATCAGCGGTAAGAGCCTCGAGATCATGACCGTGGGCCAATCGACGGTTTCTGCACGCTTAATTGTGTCAGACAAGACATGTCGTATGAGCCCTTCGACTGCGGTAGGGAAAGCAGGAGACGGCGAGATACGCTCGTACCAAGGGAGAATGAAGTGATGGTTGATCAGCCGAAAGAGCTCGTCAAGCCTTAAGGCGAGCTGCGACGTTGCTGATGCGTGTATAGGTGGGAACGGAGATGGATTCTCCTCCCACGATTGTCGAGTGAGCACCGCCGACCATGCCGCTGGCGTGGTGAACCGTAATGGCCGCAGAGCATGTTTCTCCCTCCTTACCGAAGACGCCGAGACGGATATTCTCGCTTCTGCTCTGATCGTTGCCCATACAGCAAGTACGCCGAGAGCGGAGAGCCCGGCCGAGAGGTAGATGGGGGTGTAGAAGAGGACTTGAAGGATGTACAATCTCGGGAAAACCAGTGCGAGGAGGAGGACGGCGCCGGAGAAGAAGACGAGGTTGGCCCGGTTCAGCGACATCTTGCTCGCGCTCGCGCTCTTGCTCGTCTGCCGTGAGTGTATGTAGTCAGGGAGCAAGGCGGAAGGAAGGACCGGACGATGGACCTCTTCCGCCTTGAGATCAGCGAGCGCTATCTACGCATCTGCCAGTGTATAGGGTGAAGTATAGATGAAAGGAAAGGGAGGGTTGATTGTCGCGTCGAAAACAACAACGATCCGAGTGGACCGAACCGCAATTTGAGATTTCCAATGTTCGCTTTCTCGTCACGTCTCACCTTCAACTTGCTGCTCACTCGATTCAAATCCTGCTACTACCCACATAGAAGCGCCGGCATTACGAGGAGGGAAAGACCGAGCGAGCGAATTGTGGCCAGCTTAGCTCGCCGCAAGCATGTCGGTGCGCGCTCTTCTTCGCTCAGCGGGATTCCAACCCATCGCTTTACCTGCTTCTTCCCGGCCGCAATACGACAATGAGGAGGGGTTCGAATACGATCCAGAGGTCGTGGACGGGACTGAGAATATCGACGGAGATCAAGATCAAGATCAAGATGGGATAGCTGCTGAGGAATACGGTGATGGTGAAGGAGGTGAAGAAGCTGAGGAAGTCGATGAGGTGGTTGGTGAAGACGGGGAGGGGGATGTGATCATGGAAGAAGACGCCGAGGATGAAGGGGAAGAAGAGGCTGCTGAACCGTTAATGAGTATCGCAGAAAGGTGAGTCTCAACCATAGCTGCATATTTCTCGTTAGCTGATAACGGCGAATCAGCTTGGTACTCCCCTACTCTCTCACTCAGACTCGACATCACCACCTCACCAATTTACTACCGCACATATTCTCCCATCCGCCTATACCTTCACACAGCAAACCGCGTGCTAAGCCTCCTCCAAAGGGCACATTCCTCTTCCCGACACCGCCACCGTCTGCAAACCCACTGCCTATACCAGAGTATCATGGGCCGCTAAAGTCCGTGATCAAGCCCCTGACGACTGACGGGACTACCCCGGCCTCTCCTTCTGGTTCCACGCCCCCGCCTCCGCCTCTGCCGCAGGCAGCGAAGCTCACACGAGCAGGTCGGCCGCGGAAATCTGTGGGAATAGACGGGGACACCGAACCGCCCGCTCATGAGATCGAGTGTATTGCGAGATGTACCCTCTCAGTCGGCCCAATCTCGTTTCCAGGAACAGAAATCTGGATAGGCCGCTTCGTGGAGCCCAGGTCCACAAAGCTGAAGAAGGAGAGAGCCAAACCGGGAGAGAGGAAGGAGAAGCGCAAGTCCATGGCTGAAGAATCGGCAGCTCGGAGAGCACGCATAAGTGCAAGCTCGACACCCCGCCCTCGCGCATCGTTACCCGCAGGCCAACGGCCTGGACCGTCAACTCAGAAAGCTCAGAAAGCAAATACACCAAGCCGGCAACATCATCCCGCACCTCGCCCGCAAGCTCAATCAGCTCAGGCAAGCTCGTCAGCCCAAGCTGGAGCCACGGCGGCACCGCCAAGACCAACAGCTTCCCCGCAGCTCATTCAACTCGTCAATCAAGCCGCTTCACGGCATCCATGGCTTTCTTCCCTCATCTACAAAGCGGCTGGAAGTACAGCGAATCAAGAGGAACTCGAGAGACTGGGCAAGGCTGTGGCTAGACTCAGCCGTGGTGAGCCGATAGAAGATTTAGCACCGGGGTACAACGCAGCGAGGGCGGCAGGCAATGTCAAACCGACTATACCGGCGGCAAAGGTAGCTGGAACTTCAAAGACGACACAGCCGCCTGCAGTCGGGCCAGGAGCGCAGTCCGCAGCGTCGACATCCAGTTCAAAACCAGCAGCAATACCCGCACCGTCATCAGCTCCACCTTTGGCACCCACGACAGTTCCTGCGGCAGCACCGGCTGCCACCGCTTCCACCGATGTCGCCGAATCTTCCACCGGTCCAGCCCCTGCAGCGGCAGCAGGTCAAGCCAAAGATGAGGACTCGGACTCAGACGGTGAACCAGACATGACAGGTCCTCCTCAAGAGGGCGGGGGTCCTCTACCTCTTGTTGTTGCAACTTCCCCTGAACCGGTCGCTGGGCCGTCAAATACAGCCTCTCCTGCTCCTGCCCAGACAGTCGATACAGCGGGCGGCACTCCGGTTATCATCCCTGCATCATCTGATGCAACTAACACTACACACCCGACACCGGCAGCTGCCCAGTCATCCGCCTTGACATCAGCGCCGTCGCAACCCGCGGTCGGGCCGCCCCCTACCGCTTCAGTATCACAACCTTCCCCACCACCACCACCACCAACTCCGCCAGCGCCACCAAAAACTACACATCCTTTACCCCCGCCATTCCTGCTAATTGCATTCAAGGAGCACCCTACCGAGAAGTTCCTTTTGCCCTTGGGATTACACTCCTTCGTCTCCCGAGTTGGAGGGGACTGGGTGACGGGCCCAGAGCCTCAGCCAGAACCTGAACCCGAGCCTCAACCTGAGCCGGTCAAGTCGACCGAGGAAGTTTTGGAACCCGTCATCGATACTAAGCCGACTATCTCTGCGGAGGATCCCGATGCGATGTCTGCTCCGATCATGCCCGATCTGCCTGCAAAACAGCCTCAAGATGTGCTACCTCCTACTCAATCGACTTCAATCAAGGGACGTGGCCGAACACGCGCTTCCCTCGGGCGGGGCGCTAAAGAGCAGCCTGCATCTGCAACCCCAGTACCAATGCCAGTACCAGTGGCAGTACCCAACCCCGAACTCCCCGCTATTCCTGAAGAAGCTCCAACCCCTGAGTCAAAACCCAGTCCCAAAGCTCGTCCGTCGTCCGGTATGCCTGCTCTACCTGGAATGAAGCCGTCAGAGGGTACCGTGCTTGTCTCTACGTTCGTGCCTACTGAGAAATGGGTGAGGGTGGATTGGGAAACAGCAAGAAATCGGTTACCTTTCGATAATCCCGAGTTATGGGATCAGTCAGTCAAGAACGCGACGACTAAAGAAGAGGTCAAGCAAGAACGACCTGAAGATGTGGCTGTACCACCTGCTACAACCGAGGTTGCAAACATCGAATCATCGAGTGTTCCTACGAATACTCGCGAAAAGAGAGCGGCTCGACCAGTATCGACAGCGAAAGCAGCCACTCCGAAAATGCCTCGATCTGCGAAGACCCCCGTGGAGGAGACACCGAGCTTGTTCAACCTTTCCGCGGAAGACTTGATGCCACACGAAGGAAGCGTGGTAGCGCTGACAATACGGATGGAGGGCATTGATGATGCAGCCTGGAGGAGGATGAAGGGAGTTATGACAGTCGTCGAGAAAGAGGACATCGAGCAGATGGTTCGACGGGAGCCAGACTTGCTCGATGATGTGCATGTCGTTGATGTGGAAGAGAAAGTGACACTGCAGGCTGCTTCGACTATTACAGGTACACCAAGTGGTGCACCTGCGCCTTCAGCGCTCAGCTCATCACACTCGAAACTTTCGGACAAACTGCTCGAAGCTCTTCGACCTAAATACACCGCAAGGAAGAAAGCTCTTTTCACCGAGCTACTTGACCGAGTTGCGGTGCGTTCGTTCCTTCAGACGCGATTGCCCGCTCCACAAGCAAGCGAGCTCGTGGAGGCAACTACGGACAAATGGGCACCTCGGCCGTACCCCATCTCGACCAAGCCCCTCTACACGATGGACGCCGATGACGGCGAAGGCGACGAAGACGGTGGGATTGAGATCGATCAAACGATCCTGCTCTCTCCTGATCTTAAAGGGAAGAAGCGCAAAGCGGATGAACCGGCCGTCACGTTCGAGATGCCCGTTTCGCTCGAAGCGCTCGACGAGAGGGTGGAGGAAGGTGCGAAACGCAGTTTGAGCAAGCGGGGGAGAGGTGGCAGAGCGGGCGGTGTTGGACGCGGAGAAGGCGAAGGTATGGGTGCGGGTGGGAGAAAGAAGAATAAGAGAGGGACCGAGAAGGGCACTTGTGAGGGGTGCGCGAGGGAAGGGATCAAAGTCTGGCGTAGAGGTCCGGGCGGAAGAGGGACTCGTGAGTCTCCCCTTCATCTCTCACGACTACTTCACACTATCGCAACACTTCACAATGAGCATACAGACAGAGCTGACATGTTCATCTGATAGTCTGTAATGCCTGTGGAGATCTGTTCACCGTCGATAAGCTAGGACCACTCAAAGCGCCTGGCGCAATGAGCGCTATCAACGGCGTGGAAGAGGAAGGCGCTGATGACGAAAAAGACGAGAAAGACGAAAAGGGCGACGAAGCCGAGATGAAAGTCGAGGACAAGGGTGATACCAGTGTGCCTGCTTCTGCGGAGATAGCGGACCAGGATGAAGCGAACGAAGGGAGTAAAGCCGAAGTGGAACAGGGGGAGGAAGGCACTGAGGGCACTGAAGTAGCGCAAGGAGACTCTGGCCAAAGTCTACTCAGGCCTGCGTCCGCGCAGACCGGAGCAAAGGACGGGAACGAGGGTCAGAGCGAGCCAAATACCAACGGTCTCGGTGTCGAGCCTGCATCAGAGCCTAGACCCGTTCCAGACAGTGAGGAACCAGCAAGTGCAGAAGCAGCACCGAAGAAGACCCCGTCCGATTCCGACGTGATGGCCCCAAATGCAAAAGCAGACGCTTTGGGCCAGGCAGGGATCGTAGATGAAAGCATCACAGCACGCAACGGCAATGGCGGCGGCGACGACGAAGCGATGGAGGTGGATCCATAGGCTGTGGCTTAGCATGCTTAGTATATATCTGAGATAAGCGACAGTGCACAATGATACTTGTCGATGCACGCTTCATTCATCCTTGCTGTATCATGATTGTGATAATGATGGTGGTGAGGATCTGCAAAAAGATGAAACGGGGTACTCCCTGCAGAGGCACGGGGCGAGATTGAGATTGAGATTGAGTAATTGTACCTGGTATAACACGCGTGCGTGCGAGCGTGTGATTGAGGTGTTCTGCCCTGTTTTTCCATGATTTTTCGTACTCGCTAGCAAATCTAGATATTTCATGTCAAGAGTACCACACCGAACGCTGAAGATAGCTGGTACATGCACTGCAGCTCGAGGCGAGCATGCTGCGTAAACAGAGCTATGAGCTAATGAAGCATCACCTCCATCTCACTCGAGCGCGCTCGCTAACAATGCTACGAGCCACGAGCCCATTAGTAGTAGTACTACCTTAGTCTAGTTTCTCAGTCTCGTATACGAAGCCGTAGTCGTGCCAATGTGACGCTGTGAAGCTGTGCAGGGCTGCAGGGGTGTTTCAACCCATACCACTACTAGTTCTCTCACCAAGGACTGGGGGATCCCCCTGTCTCCCTCCCCCTTCCCGTCGCTAAACCCAGAACGAGTGCCGCTAATCTCGCTAAACCCCACCTGCGCACGCCCTGGTCACCCTGGAATTCGAAACAACGTCATATACTGTAAGCCATGTGCTAAGGCTATCGCGTAAACAACGATCAATTATGAATAATAATGAACCCGTAAACCGGTGCACGGGCGGAAGCAAAACCGCAAAAATAGCATAGATTGATTTCGGTTGAATGATTGATTTATTTTACCCATACCAAGTGTACCAAGTGGAGGAAGGAGCGTGCGCATCTCTCTCAGTGTAATATATCAGTACCAAGTGCGAGCAGTGGATCACGCAGCAGTAGCAGTCTAACCAACTGTCAAACCTGTTCAGCATCCTTCCTTTCCTTTCTCCAACTCTCACACATCGACTATACCTATACCTATTCTCCATCTAGACCACCATCAGCATCTCCATTTCCATCAACAACTCAACGACAAGACACTCTCACGACACGCTCTCTGACGCATCACACGACACTCTCCACCTTTACTAATATCTGGAATCACACACGAACATCCAACTTTACACAACCTTTATACGAGTGATACGAGTACAACGTCACTACACAACACTACATCATGTCTGGGGACAACCGAGTGAAGGAGACGGACTACCTCGTGAGTTACTCCTGTAGTCCTGTCTAAATCCGGACTGAGACACACTCATCCCTCTCCCTCTCACCGTTCAACACGCTGACATCGTCCCACTCAAGGGGTATCCCGTGGAAAGCAGCGGTGCCAACGCAAACCCCAATGCCAATGGCACACCCCGCAACACACGGCAGCACCACCCAGAACTTGGCGGCTACGACCGCAACTACCTCGGAGCAGACCACCAAGCGTCGCATATCCGGTAAGCACACCGCTGTTTCTCCCTTTTCAGAGAGAGCCGCAGCTCATACCTTACGCAGCGACGCATCCATCGATGTACCTGATCACGAAGCGTACGATCTAGGCAATATGACCCGAGATGATTCGAGAAGCCCCTTACACCCTCCCACCGGTCCCAATGAAGGTGAGTCGAGACTCTTTTTCAGCATCTCCTTTGGAATCGTCAAGCTTCGATACTGTTCATAACCCAATGATCGTCATTGCCGATCACGTCGGCGGATCAATTTGACACTCTGTCGGCTGACCATTTATCGTCCCCCAGGCTACCCCGGATTCAGCACCCCTGGACACGCTCAAAACTCACCTTATACCGGCACGTCCACTCCAAACCGAGTGCACTACCCTCCTTCACCCCAAATGGCTCGTAGCGACGCGTACACTACAGTGCCATTGCACGACAATGAGAACCATCATCAACCTGCCTCCTCGTCTCCTTTGGCTTCCGGCATAACCACCCCGAATGGCTCGCACAACAAGAAAAAGCAATGGTCGTTCTTACCGGGAAACGGCTCCTCCACTAGTCTCAGTGGACATGGACACGGGCATCAAAAGAACGGCAGCTACGACGAAAAGACCAAGCGACCCAAGAGTGTGAAAGGTGCATCTACATGGGATCTCCTTGGGGAACGTGGAGAATGGGAGGAGTTCAACCCAAAAAACGCCAACGTCGAAAACCTGCGTTTCGCAGAGGGAGACGTCGGTACCACCAGAGTGAGTCTTCTTGTTTGCATTGTCAACGGAAGTCTTCGAAGCTCACCCCCTCTTAGCTCAGTCGACTGTATTACTGGGCTCTTAACAAAGGCATCGTCGTACGATGGATGCTTTACATCATTCCGGTCTTGGCCCTACTCTGGGTTCCTGGTATCGTCTACCTCGCCGGGGTTAGGAGTGCCAAAGTCTGGTCTGTCAACCTACTCTGGTGGTCCATCTGGCTCACAATTGTGTGGTGCGGTTTCTGGGCCGCCACTGCAGTATTCATGGTCGTTCCGACTGTCTGGAGAAACACTATCGGCAGTGTGATCCCTACCGCACGTGCTTACACCGATGTGGTCGCGGCTCTTGGTCGATACGCCAAGCTCATCATCTGGACTGTTGCTATATGGGTGTCGTTTACCCCGATCGTCATCAACCATTTCGAAGGCGATACCACTTCCACCTCTCGCTCAGATCTTACGATAGTGGCCAGTCTGCTGTTCGGCCTCTTCCTGTCTTCCTTGGTGCTCGGGGCGGAGAAGCTCTTGGTGCAGCTCATCGCTTTTCAATTCCACCGCGATTCTTACGAAGACCGACTGCAGGAGCAGAAATTCAACATGAGATGTCTCGCCATTCTTTACACCAACTCGCACGATATTCCTGGTCGAACGGATACACTTACTGACGCCGCATCTGGTCGAACGAAAGCGTCCCAAATGCCTCGCCTTGCCATGCGCAGGGCGTTAAGAGGTTTGAAGGAGGCAGCACAGACCACTACAACCGCTCTCGGTAACGTTGCTACCGAAATGGCTGGACAAAGTGTTCTCCAAACGAATTCACCTGTAAATAAGGTCACCGCCGCACTCAACTCCGCGAACAAGAGCAAAGCAGTGAGTCCTGCGTGCTACTTCATCCGCGACTATTAAGCTCACGAGTACATGTCATAGCTTGCCCGCAGACTCTACTATTCCTTCAGGGCACCTGGTGCAGACCACGTCGATATATCGGACATTGCTCGATTGTGAGTTTCATCCCAATGATGTGATACCGTTCTGACTCCTGCCATCACAGCTTCCCTGATCTGGAGACTGCAACAGCCGCATTCGAAGTGTTCGACAAGGACGGAAACGGCGATGCGACTCGGGACGAGATCGAGAGTACTATCTTGAGCATGCACCGCGAACGCCTGAGCCTGGAGGCTTCTATGCGCGACCTGGATGGTGCAGTTCGAAGGTGAGTGCCCCTTCAGCCGTCATTGGCAAAGACTAAATACATTCCCCAGGCTGGACGACATCTTCATGGTCATTGTGCTTGCTATTGTCGTCTTGATCATGGCTGCTATGGTCACCACCAAGCTCACAACACTTGTCACGTCCGCTGGTACTTTCATTCTTGGTCTGTCTTGGTTGATCGGATCCACCATGTTGGAGATCTTGAGCGCGTGCTTGTTCTTGTTCGTCAAGCATCCCTTCGATGTGGGAGACCGCGTCGACATCGAGTAAGTTTGAGCCCGCGTCTGCGTCAACCTTGACACTGACACTGGCACTAATTTGCTCATCGCAGCTCTGTCTCTTACACTGTTGCCAAGATGCAGCTCATGTCATCGTCCTTCAAACGGTCGGATGGAACATATGTCTGGATCGGTCATAACGTCTTGTCTACCAAGATCATCTTGAACAGTGAGTTCAGGACAGACGCCAATTTTCCCAGATCGACACTAATGTGAACACCGCTAGTCCGTCGATCTGGCCCTATCTGCGAGACCTTCGCGTTTGATGTCGCTTTTGACACCTCCTTCGAAGCTCTCCAAGCTCTACGCGGAAGAATGCTCAAGTTCTGCAAGGACAATTCGAGAGATTTCCTTCCTATATTTGATGTTATCGTGGACGATTTCGCAGGTCAAGGCAAATTGACACTGAAAGCGGACATCAAGTACAAGTCCAACTGGCAGCAAGGTGCGCTCAAGGTCCAGAGAAGGAACAAGTGGATCTGCGCATTGAAAATGACGTGAGTTCTTGAGCTTCTCTTATCTCTTACAAACAATGCTAAAAGCTGTTGCCTCTCGAAGCCTCGCCGACCTGAAGATCTTCGGTCCTGATGGCGCTGGCAACCCTGCTCCTGACCCGGCTGAGCCCACGCAGTATACCAGTGAGTGCCTGGCAATGTCAAACATGAGTGGGATCTGACGACGGATGTCGCTTTCAGTGGTTCCATGGGAAACTGCAAAGCCCCCAGCCAAACCCGCCGCAAAGCCCGAATCGCCTCCACCAACATTTGCCAGTGCCACAGCCCTCCCTGCCCTGACGGATCGAAGGGAGGTCATCAATGATTCATCGCAAGGTGAGCAAGATATAGCAGATTACCGCAACGCGCCAAGCAGCGAAAATGAACGGGAGGATACAAGACTGACGATGTCCCCTGACCCACTAGATATTTGGGCCGAGCAAGATGAGCTTGCTGGCACATCTTCTGCTTTCCCAAGTCGCGCTCCCACACCCGGTCCCGCTATGGGAATGCAACAGCGGCCATCTGATAGACGAGTGCCGCAACATGCCGACGAGCTCGAGATGGTCTCGGCGCCAGTTTCCAGGCGCGCGTAAGCCTTTGTAGACTCGCGAAGTCCGTTAGATCCCTGTCACGCGTATATCTTGTGGATATTGTCTGACCCTTTAGGGAGGATGGAGAAGAACTAACACTTTGTCAGACGCATTTGCATTGCATGTTTAGAGTACGGTAGACAACTGCATGAGATCAACTTGCATCCACCGTACAAGAGGGGTTAGGCGTGCTGAGCGGAAGCAAATGAGATGACACTGACAGCGCTAGCCGAGAGAAAAAAGCCCAAGCCAAAGCCCGATCTTTTGTCTCTCATCTCTCGCTTTCGCTTTCGTCAGCTCGGACACTTGTCGTTCACTCTTTCACTGCTCTCATTCACTCACTGCTCGTCTACGTGTCATTGCGCAATTTGCCTTGCCTTTTGTCCCTATCACCAAGTCACTTTCCCAGTCGCTTCCGCCAGAGCAAGCTTTTGAGCTGCACGCATAAGAACAGCAATCAAAATCCAGTCCTGTCCATCGAAGCCGCGTTCGCCGTACCTCCATCCCGTTCTCGGACGACAATCATCGGTCCGATCCCTTACTCGCTATCCAATCATCAAGGGCTCCGTGAGTGGCCATCTCCATGTCGCGCTCCTCCTCCCTCTCCTTGCTCTTTCTTCGCTACTCTGCCGCGTAGACCACCCATTGTATGAGCCGAGCCATCACTGCAAGGGCTGCAATACATCGCGGCCGCGCGCTGACGTACACTGTCATACTACACTGCACAGACACAAGAGTTCATGCTTCCCCGCAAAACCACGTACGATTACGATCACGATCCGCACCATCGTCGTCACCACCATCGAACCAAAGACATAGGTTTTAATACCCGTTAATCTCGTTCGTGTCGCTCCTCCACTCTTCCATTCTTAGCTCTTAGGCACATGCTGACTCTCCTTTTCATTCGTTCAAATCTAGACTGCCCAATATGGCTACCGTCAATATCCGCCGCGATGTGGACGACAAGTTCTACGTCAGTCCTCAGTCTATAGTCCCACCATCTTGTCAATGCTAAATACTGATACTCGCCCGCTCCCTCGCAGCGCTACAAAATGCCTTTGCTCCATGTCAAGATCGAAGGACGAGGAAATGGTATCAAAACCGTCATTCCCAACATGGAAGACATTGCTAGGGCTTTAGCGAGGCCGCCCACTTGTGAGTCGCTAGTGTCACCTTGGTATGTCGTACGCTAATGGAAGAATGACCCGCGCGCAGACCCAACCAAGTTTTTCGGCTGCGAGCTTGGTGCGCAGACTACTATGGCCAATGACCGCTACATCGTCAACGGCGCGCACACCAACGACCGTCTGCGCGAGCTTCTCGATGTCTTCATTGAGAAGTTTGTTCTTTGCCCCTCTTGCAAGAACCCGGAGACTGAACTCGTCATCACTGGCAAGTCGGGACACGAAGACATGCACCGTGATTGCAAGGCCTGCGGACGTCAGAACCCTATCGACATGAGACACAAACTCGTCACTTTCATCCTCAAGAACCCGCCAAAGAAGAAGGAGAAGGGAAAGAAGGGCAAGAAGTCTTCTGGTATGACCGCTGAAGCCAACGTTGGCGGACCGCTCGTCTTTGAGAAGCATGCAGAGGACGACGAAGGCGGTGATGACGACGACGACAGTCCTGCTCAGACGCCCAACCAAGGTGTGCCCACCAAAGGCACCGAGATCGATGCGATCCTCGGTCGCTCCGACCCCGTTCTTGGAGATCCAGATGCGGCTGAAGAAGTGTCCAAGAAGCTTGCCAAAGCGGATCTCAATGGGGGTGGAGAGGACGACGATGACGAGGACGCCGATTCGCCGTACTCTATCTTCGGCGCTTGGGTCGAAGAGAACCAGGATGCCGACGATGCTGCTATCATCGCTAAGCTCAAGGAGTTGGGCATCAGCGGCAAGCACAAGGCGTTGGTACCAATTGGTAATCTCCTCTTCACCGATGAAATCGCCAAAGAGCTCCCCAAGCGCACCCCGCTGCTTCAAGCTGTAAGTTCGCGTTTGATAGAATTCATACGGTATATCGGCTGAACAACCCTCTTTGTTCTGCAGTTGGTCACTTCGGAGAAACACCAAAAGTCCTTGCTGGGCGGAGTCGAGCGACTGATCGGTAACTCGCCTGCGTCCGATGATCTTATCGCAGCTGGGACGACATCCAAAGTCTTGATGATCCTGTATCAAGCCGATATACTCGACGAGGAACTGGTCAAGCAGTGGGGTACGCACGCGAGCAAGAAGTACGTCGATAAGGATAAAAGCAAAAAGGTCCGCAAGAGCGCCGAGGCGTTCTTGAAGGTGAGCATCTCTCTAATTTGAAATGAGTAAATAAGGCGAGAGACAGAATCAACGCTGATGCTGCGTATTCGTAATGCAGTGGCTCGACGAGGCGGATGATGAGAGCGAGGAAGAGTCGGAATAGGATGTTGTGTCTGAGCTTTTATAAGCTTGATTGGGTGTTTTCGTATTGTCAAAACGTGCATGTATGCCATTGTCTCTTCTCGCGCATCTTTGCAAGAAAGAAAAATTATACAAGTGCTAATGTGTCGCACAGCGGTCCAAGCCATATCTGCAGTCTTAGCCATCAGTCTGAGCCATTGACTGGTCGGAGTTTTAGTTTTGCAGCCTCGTCACCTGCAGAACGTGGAAAGAAACTCTTTTTACATCAATGCTACAGCCATCACCATGAATCATTCAATCATATGCCACAGAAATACATTCACAGTACCCTGCTCGTCTAGTCTACCTGTCTACTTGTATCCGATCATGGGGAAGTAGGCATCGGCATCGTGTGGGATCTCACCGCCTTTCTGAGGGATCCACTTGCCTCCGATTTTCGAAGCGGGCGGCGCGGGGGGAAGGACCGATGATCCCGAAGCAGTATTGATTCCTGATCCGGAGAAGGCTTTGCCCTCGGGCAATTTGTCGAGCAACGAAGCGAGCGAAGGGACGGAGGAAGTGACGACCGCCTGCGTGTTTTGCGCGGGGTTGGACTCTGCCGGTGCCAGGCCGTGGGAGTCGGGGCGCACTTGTTCTGCTGTGCTTGGGGCCGGCAGTGAGGCGAGAGTGGGCGAGGAGAGGAGCAGCGACGCGAGGTGCGGTTGGGTGATGGTGGATGTTTGCGGGTAGTTGCGGCGGGTCTGTGCGAGCGTGATGTCAGCGCTGTATAATCACATCGCAGGACTGGAAACTGCGATAAAGCATTGAGCCAAGTAGGCAGAGCAGAAACTCACATCGCGCTTGTGGTACTACGAGATATTACACATATCAGCACTTCACTCGACAGATATGAAAAGAGTGAAAGAAGCAGACGCACAGGGTTGAACGCGGGATCACTGGCTTTGGTCGCTGGGGTAGCATATCTCTCCGTCCTGGAACCGGGTTGGGGGTATCGGTTCTTGGTTGGGATAGGGAGACCAGATGAGATTTCGGGGTTCACTAGACATATCAGGTTTAGATTCAGCTGATGTCTCGTGGTCTCAGCGAGCGAGGTAGCTGAACTGACCGACGACTGCGTCCCCTGTTATCGTCAAGCGCGGATGAAGCTGAGAGTCAGTATACATCTTCTTACATTCCGACGACGAAATCAATCATAACAATGATACATAC
The DNA here is from genome assembly GCA_026538395.1 of Cryptococcus sp. GC_Crypt_3. Taxonomy (NCBI): domain Eukaryota; kingdom Fungi; phylum Basidiomycota; class Tremellomycetes; order Tremellales; family Cryptococcaceae; genus Cryptococcus; species Cryptococcus sp. GC_Crypt_3. Next base: position 46,582 of record JALPCB010000037.1, read on the forward strand.
GGAACTTCTTCCAGAATCCCTACACATCACATACCACTTCAGCATAAATCTTGTGCAAGAGTCGTGCAAGTGAAAAGGTGCGAGACGATACTCACAGTCGGCTCAGAGTGGTACAACGTATGGTCCGCGGACATTGGTTTTGTCGATGCTGAGCCCGAGGCATTGGCTGATGCGGCGGCCGTCTTGGCTGCATTGCTGATGATGGCGGTTTGGCGGACCATCTTGAGTCGAGTCGAGGCGGGATATCAAGTGTGTAATGGGCCGATACTATGTAAGAGGTGATGGACGTAATGAGGTGCTAGATGCGCAAGGTGATAAATCGCTTCGAGCGTATTGGCCATGGCCATGAACATGCATCAATACCGTGGCTCGATAGCGTACAAGGAGCGGAAGCTAATCACGGTATTACCCTACCAACCGGTGTTTTAGTACAGTGTGGCATAGGCGAGCTGTGGAGACCCCATTGTTTGTTTTGGTTGACCTGTTGTCTGTGCGTGTGAACGATGTGAGTGAATGAATACAGACTGCTAAATGATGCATTCCCATCAACCTTACTCTACACATCGCTCGTCATGCAATGCTACGCTGTATTTCCATCAGCGCTTCCTTCCAATCACCCTGCCTCGAGACATACACACGCTCACATCCGCTGATCACTTCTTGACTACTTGTCGTTCTCCCCGCGAGCTCACTGCAGTTTACAGTAGATATGGTAGCTACTTCATAGCCATACCAAGGCGACTTCTGTCCCCGCGTCAGGTTCGGACGCGATGAGCTCCCCTTCATTCAATGCAACAACGGAAGACTCCTCATCGGCCCTGACTGAAACCCACGCCCAACCTGCGTTTCCCTCTCGCTCCACCTCACCGCCGCTTGCACCGCGAAAGAACGCTCATGACTTACCGCCGACGTACCTCCGCCACCTGCGACGTCTACTGCGACAATGGCTCGAACTTCAAGTACGTGTTGACAGCGATCCCTCGAGCTCGAGAAACAAGAACAACGGACCCGAGCGACAGCCTTTATGGTCCGAAGAGAGTGTGACACAGCTAGAGTCTGCCATTTGGCATGGTGCTGTGATTCCTCCATCGCACGGCCAGCAGGGTAGTCACATTGGCAAATCCCTGCTCGAGCTAGATTGGGCCGGCTGGGCTGTCAAGTCTGCCAAGCGAAGAGAGGTATGGAAAGGAATTGATGCAGAGCGACCTCACAGAAGCACTTCCGCTACGAAAGTGGACTTACCTCCACGGGGCAGACTCACCGTGCCCTCATCCCCCTTGCAGCTGCCTTTGCCGAGCCTGACCTTTTCCGCGATCTCTACACCGAGCAAACAAAGTACCCGAGCATCTTCTGTCGCTTCCAGCAATCGGTCGCCTATGTCTCGGGCAGCTACCACAGACGAGCCAAGTAGTCCAGCACTCAATGGTCAGCGGGAGAATACAGCTACTGAATCTGACGATGACAAGGAAGAGCAGAGGGAATGGTGTCGGATCATCGCTAGCTTGAAGGGGTTTGAGAGGTATTCCGCTTCAAAGAAGGACGAGTGGGAGGTCGTGGATGGTAAGCCGACCCGCAAGCATGGTTGCGATGCACTGATCTATCTTCGCAGACAACCCGCCTAGGCACCATGCAATCACGCGCGATATACCAGGCGCCTTTCCACAAAGCTCAAATTACGACTATCGCCATCAGCCGTCCCTTGATACACCTTCTTCCAATAATTCGCGAACGCCCTCGGCACCGCACGCCTCCTCAGCCCGACCTGCTGATCTCTCAGAAATGGACATGATCAAACCGGTCTTTTGCGTGCATTTCCCAGCGGCAGATCTGCTTAAAACAAACCGCACTGCCACACTGCGTCTAAGGAGGGACCACTCAGTTGGCGCAGACTCCACTGGAAGCGCTGGCACAGAGACTGGACGTAAATGGTGGAGAGGATCCGGAAGCCGATGGAGCGAATTGACAGCTGGACCGGTCACGCATACAGACGAGACGATAGCAGTACGATTTGCTGAAAATCGATATGCTCTTCCAACTTCGCGTACCACTGCTGCGCGGTCTCGTCGACGTAGGAAGTCAGCATCCGCAACCAAGCAACGGAAGAGCGTCATCGACGCATTTGATGTGTCTCCCGCGCGCTCCAGCATTCAGTTAAGCGAAACGGCAGAAGATGACCCAGAGACCGCCTACGACCACAATGCTGATAGCGCTGAAGATTCTGCGTCCGACGGATCTGGAACGCGGATTGGTGTCGAGAATGACTTTGGAAGGTCTCTCGATCTAATCGTTAGTGGGGCCAATGATGATATACCAAGGGCGGAAGCCGCGCAAGGCACAGTGGCTGTTGTTGGCGGGACGATGGTTGTAAGCGGCTTAGAAACCAAGGACGAGCGTGAGGCTCTCAGAAGTGTACTGCAACTACTGGTGAGTACTCACACTTCAACGGGCGTGCCGTCTGACAGTCTTGAAGCTATACAGCATTCAGGCGATGTTTCTCGAACTTGAGGTTCTTGATGCTTTTCGTATCCCGCGAGAAGCCGACGAACTCCCTTCTCCTCCCAGGCTGGCACATGGCAGGGACGCAGCACCACAATCGCCAACGCAGGGAAAACACTCTATCGACTCACAGCACAACGTCTTCCATAAAGATCGTGGAGAACGCTCAAAAGGCTTTTTCCACCGTTTAGGCAAGGAGTCGAAAGTCGTTTGGGAAGGACTGCTTGGAAAGCGACGAATATCAGCATCCCTCGAGTCAGAGCAGACTGCTCATCGGAGCCCGACGAATATAGTCCTCCCACTAGGTGCTACCACATCGTCTCACCATACGCCATCTGCGAATCCGATGTCACAGTCCACTCCTGCCAATTCTGGCTTGTCGTCTGCTTTTTCAGATGTCTTCAATCCGATTGAGCAGCATCTCAAGATGCTGGCTCGACTGGAAAGCTTTGCCCACTCGACGACTCCGGGGCTGGTGTTTCAATCGAGCGTTGATGACGATGGCAAAGGGAAAATTGATACCTTCCTACAAGGAATGATGCGCCAGGCTCACAAATGCACTGCCTGTTCAGCAGCTCGTCGGAAGGATGATGATCAGGATACAAGATCAACTCTGGTACAGTCGCTGGCTCTTGTGGCCTATTAGCGGCGAGGTGGTGTTCTTGAGGTGTATGAGTGGAGACACTACAAGGGGCAGGCTCCATGTTCTCCACGGGAGACTGGTCCGTGACCAATTGCAATGCTCTTCGGGCATACGACTGGATTGATCCAGGTCTAGCGCTCGAGTCGTCGTCGTCATTGTCCTTGGCAGCGGTCTCTCTACCCTGGGCTCCTGCTCCTATGACGAACAGGGCATCCATTTCATGCGTTTCATTTGCGTTTGGAGCGGGGCGCGCAGAGTCCGTCATCCTGTTGACGCCAGAGGTGTGAATGTTGATAATTGGCGGAATATGATCACTCGTCAGATGAGACGAGTCACGGCTGCCTTATATTTAAATGCTAAGAGCCTGTATCAAGCAGCGATAACGTCACAAAGGCCGCTGATCTATGGACTGTGAAAATGGAAGGGCTAACGGATATGCTCAGAGGCGCAGCGTCCGGCGGGCTTCTTGTCTGATGCTCCGCCCGGCTGCGTCCTTCTTGTCTGATGCTCCGCCCGGCTGCGTCCTTGTGCACTCCTCCTTTCGCTGTTTGGTGCTGGAGGGGCATGATGCAAGCGTCCTTCTTTTGTGTCTCTGTCTCACAACGCAAAGTACTGTGTGCGTAGCTGCCCTCCAGTCGTTCCTTTTATCCCGTGACAATCCATTGATGGAATTTCCCCGCGCGCCAAGCAACCACTGGGCGCTGTTATGTCTCTTTCCTGCAGAAAGGCGACGTTCAATGCTAGGCAATGCGATATGATAATGCAGATATATCGTCCAGATGCGTATGGATATTGACTGTGTGTATAAGCTAATAGATCGACTTTGGCCGTTCAGATCTTTCCCGTAAGCCAATTGGGTCTTTCGACATTCGAGCTGAACCTCTCAGATCCCTGACGCGGTTCCAGCATCACTGCGATCGATTCATCAGCACAGTTGGACCTGCAGTCGCTTGGAGATCCTGATACCTTCATTGGGCAAGGTCGGACCAAAGGCACTTACATGATTTACGATAGAGGGCGTCAATTGACCCGCTTCCTCGCTCAGTCAACACCCGTCTCAAGAAGGTCTGCACTGCTTCTAGTTCATGGAAGTTGAACGGCTGTGTGCCGTCAATGGGCTGGTCAGCACTGTCTTGCGGTCCGGATGTCGGGGAGAGAGATACAATGCTTACCTCCTGATAGCGCTTGAACTCCATTGCGATTTTGCCGAGTTTTGTATACTTGTCCTGGTTGATCAAGATGAGATCTGGCGCCAACGTTGACGGCCTCGTGTTCGAATTTCCGTCAGATGTGAATGTGATACTGACGGCACAAGTCAGCTCAACGTTCTGCGTGAGAGACAATGGTACTGAGCAATCAATAGCTTACTCAGTCAAGATCAAGCCGAGGAAAGGCAAGCAAGGCGACGGGGCCTCGCGCAACCGAGCACGGTAGGCAGCATGGTTCTACGGCACGCTAACGTCAGCTTTTGTACAGCGAAAATTGCTTGTAACTCACCTTGGTGTGCTCAATGATGCCCCTCAGGCGTTCGATGATGATGCGGTATTTCGAAGACAAAGCCTGCGCAGATCGTGAGCTTCTTTCTCGCGTCAAGTGTATGACTAAACTTACATCCCAAGTCTTCTTCAACCGCATGATCGTACTGCTGTTAAGACCAGCCAACACCGCGAAGAGGGTAGAAAAGTTGTTCAATATCAAGCATTTCTGCCGGATCATACGGTTAGCATACATTGGCAATGAGTGTGACAACCCGCTCACGTCCGCCAATTTGATGAAGAACTTCATCAAGTTCGCCCGCTTCTTCGCATCGGTCTCATTGAGAATACTGTCCGCAACCCATCCAGTGATTTGATTTGAGAGGGTACTCAGCGCTCTAAGCTCTGGGATCGTCTTCATGCCAGTCTGCAGCAAATCTTCAGGCGCCACTGCGGCAAACATCTTCGACTCCATGATCGTGAACTGCCGAGCTAGTTCGATCGTATCAAACTCGGTGATGTTGAGATTTGTCGAGGTCGACGCAGCCTTGTGCAAGAGCGAGTGAAGATTCTTGCTTACTACAGGTGTGGGAGGGAGACCGCCAGAAATGACTGGAGGGTGCAGCATTCCCGATTGAGATGACGCGCGTACTCGTTCAAGCGAAGACGATCGTTTCTGACTCGACCTGTCCGATGTTGCGGAAGGCGGCCCATTCTGCCGGCGACGAATGACCTCGAGTAGTCTTGGTCCCATGGCGGGCAGAGTCGCGCAGACCACGTCTTTAACAAATCCTTCCATCGTGTCGAGCACCTCGTCGTCCAGCTCCGAGCGCCAATGTTGTTCCAGCCAAGATTTGAGGAAATTGTAAATCCGAAGGCGAATCGGAACCACCTTTCGCTCCACCCAGACTGCTCTTTCGCGCTCTCCAAAAGCCATAACGGGCGGGGGTCGCAAGCTGTACCGCTCTACGATCGCTTCCAACAGGTTCAATGGCGTAGTGAACAGTCTAAAGGTGAAGAAGAAGGTTGCACCGAAGGTCGGGTCTACCGGGCCATCATGGGGCGTCATTTTCTCCACTAGGACTGCCAAAGAAGCTCCGACCACGCCTCCTTCGGCATTGAAGGTGATTTCGCGTGGGTCGTAGTCGTGCGCCGCCAGCCAAAAACGCACGTCTGTAGTAGCGGTTGGCATAGGCGCCGTCATGCTTCGCACGGGAGGCGATGGTCGCAGGGCTGAGAGATGTGACTTTACCGGCGTTGCCTCAGTAAGTGACAGATCGCCTAAGCGCAATTGCCCTCCATTGATGCTCGATGACGAGGCGCCAGTGGCCGGCTGAAGTACGGCGCCATCGCTCATTGTGTCGTCCATGCCCAAAAGCGGTGTTTGCAGGGCAACAGAGCTGAAGTCGCTCAGATTAGAGGATCTCACAGAAGTCTGCGCCGTAGAAGCTTGCGAGCTAGCGGAGGTGTACATTGACAACCTAGAGCTGGTCGAGATCGTGCCTCGCGACGCCCTGCGATCTGAAGGTGCCGTGAAATTCAAGTCATTTGTGAACTTGTCCAAATCTGCTGAGCGGGATGGCGATCTATGCTTCATACGTGGTGGAGCGGGAGATGTGAGACTCGACGATCGGCTTCGGGCGCCTGAGCCATTGTCCGAGAAGGTTCGCAGCAGCTCGTGCGACGGCCTTCTGAGTAGGTCCAGTGATGGCTGTCTCGCTGCAGGTGTGTGTACAGGCGAAGTTTGTATGCGGTGGAATGAAGGCCTTGTCTACAAAGATAGCATGATTAGCATATGCTACGAGCTGCTGTGCCGAGTGACTCACGGGGAATGCGACTGGTGCGTCCAGTGGCCCTGCCGGTGCCAATCTCATAGTCAGATCCTCCTCCCTGCCGTTGTCCTGCACGATTTCTTCATCGTCCTCATCTTCATCTTCATCCTCATCCGCCTCTAGAGGGGATTGGACGAGTCCACCATCTTGCTGGTATCGTTTCGAGAGGTTGCTCAGGCTCGTTGCCTTGCGATGCAAACCTGAAAGCGTATGTACACCTCGCTGACCCACCGGTTTGTCGCGCAATACCACAGGGGTATCGTACGCAGATCGCGGTGTTGATTGGCGACTGCCGACCTCGACTTGTCTTGGCGTTGCATGCACGGTCGTGTCGTCGTCTTCTGGCGAACACAGCCTGACCAGCCGAACACATTCCGTTCCTGCTCGCAGTGTGCCAGTGGCAGTCTGAAGGAGCTTTGCCTTTTCCGTATCGTAGCTTTCCTCGCCGTATTCCGCAAATGGTGCGTGAGCTACCACTTCAGCACTCTCCACCAGCCTCGAGGCTATATCGTAGAGGTGATCTTTGGCGATACGCAGGCTCTCTATTTCCCTAGGGCGAAGCTGACGATTGCCCGGATTGCGTCCAACCGCTTCAACGATCGTCAACAGCTCGCGCACACTGTCGATGGTCTCTCGTGTCATCTCGATGAGATGCGCATGACTTGATGGATGCGAACCAATGTGATGCGAATGAATGTGACCGATGTAGGCAGCGATGATGGAAAGGAGAGCATCCTCGGCAAGGCCTATCGCTTCGTGTACGTCCGCAAATGAGCCGGGTCGACGGTCGGCCGTAGTTGATTGAGGTGTGGGCGCTGGCGTCGAAGCTTCCCATGGGGAGTGAGGTCCTTCGGATGAGGCAACGGTGAATGCACTGTCAATGCTACTTTGCATATGATGCTCACGCAAGGACCTCGCAGACGGCGGTGGCGATGATCGGCGGTGACCCGCCGCAAAAGTTGCCGACAATGGTGTTTGTGCGTGTCCATTTGACGACGTACGGCTGCGCATGGATCCGGTCGACGAATTGGTAGTCGTCATCGGTGTTGCAGATGGCATCGGAGGCGGGGGACTTGCGGCACGTTGTCGGGCCGCCCTCAGGTCACCAATGCTAGCGGCTCGCACGCGAAATGCTTCTTGAAGACGACTGTTGCTTCCGGAGGACATACGGGCCAACGAATAACGGTCTTGACTGACCGAAGATGAATGCTGAGAAGAGGGTAGTGAACCATCGTCGCCGTTGGGCTCGATCAACGTTGGCTCGACACCACGATCGTCGGCGAGGAGCAAGAATCGCTTCACACTCCCAAACACACCCCGAGCAGCTTTCGCTAGCGCCTCCATCTCCTTGGTCTCATCGTAATTCTCTGGCGGCGGCTCCACAGTCCCGCTTGCGCTCCGCGCGCAGTTGACCAGCTTTGACAGTTCTACCAGTACGATCTTTCTTTCTTTCGCAAGCACGGGCCATTTTACCAGCGTCGCCGACTCCTTACTAAGGCAGTCTGTCTGCATGAGTGCTGCCCGGATGGAAGATATGACGCAGGCTGTCGATGGTTGAATGTGAGGTTTTCGGTTCGAGTGTATCGCCGATTCGAGCAGCGAAAGAGACTGAACGATGGGGTGCATAAGGGTTTGATAGATCGGGGGTAAAGACGAGGCGTTGCTGCGGTGCGGAGGTGAGAGTGACTGGTATGTAGCAGTCTCCGAGGTGGACGTTCGGGAATGATGAGATGTAGCCGATGTCTGCCTGGAGTGCGTGATGCTTCCTGTCTGCGTATGATGAGAGCTAGGGCTAGTGGTTGACGCTGATGTCGCTGACTCCGCACGATGGTGGGAGGACTGCGAGAGCGATGACACATCAATTAGCCAAGTCATTAGAAGGCTCGCTTTACTTCGACACGGCACTTACCTCCCATCCCATCTCTCTCACATAATTGCTCGGAAACCATCCCCTTCGCAGTCCCTTGATAGTGCTATCTGATCCCTCATTGGCCCACCGGGCCGTACTACTGATCTCCCCGTCCCACCAGCCTGTCGCATCTCGCACATGCACTCTGATTATCTCGCCGACCTTGAAGCTAAGGTAGAGGTTGGTGTTGGACGTCGATGTCGAGGCTAGGAGCGACGGATCAAAGTCGTGTATTGCCTGAACATGGGTCGGTTGCCGAGTCGCATTTGAGGGGGATGAAGGTGTGAGCGAAGCTAGGCCGTCGTGGCCTCCCGAAACTCTTGCGAGGGGCCGTGACGATGGACCAGCTTCCGCCTGGGATCGAATCGACGATATCGACGACTGACCTCGGACGTGCATCGTGAACGCTGCTTGATGTAGTATAGATGCCGATCCCCCATATATAAACCTCCTTACAGGCGTTGAGTTGGCATCTTCCGGATCGACGTTGGCAGTATCGCTAGCGTCAACAATGCAAGTCTAAACCTTGTGTGATATAATCCAACCTTGAAGCTTGAACAGAGGATGTAGCGATGAAAATCAAAAGATGGTGATCAAAACGTCAAGCGCGTCAAAGTCATATTTCGGGACACAACGCGACTCTTCCGGACTGGTTGGCTTTCGTATTCAAGCTTTTATTTCACCCGTATCAGTCACGAAGGGGAGCATGCATCTCGGGCAGGCCGTCACAGTCAGGCTCAGTATCCATAGCAATAGTACATGTCGCGAGGACCAGATTCGATGCGCGAGCCAAGCCAATGAGGACGAAAGTCATGTCCAGTCCTCAGTAACCTCTGCAACAGCCATAACGTGATCTCTCTCTGGCAAGCCTAATGCCTAACTCGTTTTGCAAGCCTTTATTGTGGGCCATCATGTTGCCCCGCACTCTGTTTCCGGCGGATGCTGGATGCTAGATGCTCGTGAACAAAACAAACAAAATCAAAACCATTCAGTGGGTCGAGTTATGCATATTCTCATGGACAGGATACGCATCTCTCTTCATCGCAGCGAGTCAACATCCTTGTGAATCCGCTCATCTATTCAATTACGGTAAGGGCCGCATCAACATCGCCATGGCCGCAGAAGCCAGCGCACCGCCGCAGAAGGCAGGCTTCATCAACACACTCGAGACAAAGTACAACCTGCCACTGTGGTTTACCCTCTCTCTGACGGATAGACGGCAATGGAAGAATTTTGCACGATGCATGATAGTCACGTTGGGGACACTGATTCTGTTGCTATGTCAATCCTGTGGGTTTCATTCTGCAGTTCCGCTCACTTCACACATGTGATGTGGGCTCTACTCATCCGACGTTCCCGTGTTCTAGCGCTCGACGTCCTTGGGCAAGCCGCCTTCTTCGGTCTAATCGTATCCCAAATGCTGCCCCCTTACATGGCGCTAAGCATATACACATTTGCGCTTCTCATCTTGCTCATTGGGATGCTCTTCGGCTGGGCTTGGGGCGCTGCTGCGATGGCAGCGTCACTCCGAGCGAGAAATCAAACGCTTTACGCCAGCCAACTGAAGACCGAAGAGGCGGGGTGAGAATCGACCCCTTGTTCTATGTCACATTGTATATCGAGTCCTAACATGTCTCTCACACAGGTACAACACCAATGCCAACATCGATTCTCAATGTAAGCCCTTGGTTACACGACGTGCAGGCTGCTGACCTGTTCCGTACCCCTAGACCAAGCTTCCATCTTTCGAGGTGCTTTCCTGGACCCTCGGTCGTCAGCGGTATTTGGCGTGTTCCTCTTCTTCGGCGCCTACTTTTTGGGTTTCCTGAGAGCAACGAAGCCTAGATTGTGAGCTCGATTGCTACAACAGCGTATAAGCCGTACTGACCCTCTACAGAACCCTCGGCTGTGTCTTTGGAACGATCATCATGGATTTGATGTGTTCGTTTGGGCCGCTGTTCCCGATAGCAGAGTATACGCTTGCTGTGAGTCCACAGTCATTGTCACATTCGTCTGCTGATCACACGTCCATACTAGCGCATGCTGCTCGTTCCCGCCGCATGCTTTATGGCCATGGCGTTGGCCTCCATTCTTCTCATTTTCCCACAAACCCTCAACCACATTGTACTCGACTCCGTCGCCAAAGCCGCCCTTGGTCCCACGCTGGCTCAGATCAAGCTCCAGGGCCAGATTCTCAGCACGTCCCCTTCAGACCATGCAACGTGGACAACTTTGGCAGGGAAAGCTTATGAGCTTCGGAAGAAGCATGTTGCGGGTGTCACAGCTCTCGGAGGTCAGATGGGTTTGTTGCAGCTGGAGATCACGCGTGGCCAAATTGAACCGCGGGATTTGCAAAGGATCTTCGACAAATGCAAAGAGCTCGGAGCTAGAGTGTACGGCCTAGCAAGCTTTTCGGTGCGTTTAATGAGCTCGCAAGTCTGTACATTGTGGCTAAGCTGACATTTGGCTCAGCTGATTGTCGAGGAACAACACCAAAGTCTTACGCGGATGCATGAAGACCCATTGCCTCACGCTAGTCAGGCGGCAAGAACACATCTCGATCGCATCAAACAGCATACAGCCGATGAACATACGCTGGAGCGTCTGCTTCCTATACTTCAAGATTCAACATCTGAAGTCCGAGCGGCTCTGGTCACAGCGCTAGAAGGAGCCATTGCGTGGTTGAATGTAGTAAACCATACACGCTGGAAGAAAGTGCCAGCTTCGTCGCCCAGCATCTCCGTGCGAGAGACAAATCTCGCTGCGGTCAAAGATTCCCTTGCGGAGTTCCGATCCAGCAAACACTACGCCATTCTTGCGCCGTATCGTGACTTGTTCGACCTGAAAACGGGCCAGCTAAAGCCCGGTGTCGCTGATACGTACCGGTATACTGGTCGCGACCTGTTCCGATGTTTCGTCTTAACATCAAATCTCATCTCGGCCTCGGTCGTCATGATCGAGTTCCTTGAGCTTCTGCTGGACATCGAGAGAGCGAATCCGAAGTCCAAGATACAATTGCCGAATGCGTTCGCAAAGATGCTCGTGAAAAGTGCGAATCAGAAAGGCGCTGGGATCGGAGGGAACCCTGTCGACATGGGAGTAGAGCATACAGATGCATCGGAAGAATCGCTGGCTTCCGAGCATGACGATGAGGCAGAAAGCGAGACTAGTACTGTTGTCGACTCAAAAGTCACGAAAGGCAAAGGGGGGAAGCGAGGAAAAGCTTTCGGTAAGTTGCAGACAGACGGTGATCAGCACAGTATATCCTGATTGACGGCTGTCTCATTGTGCGCAGCAAAAGATCCTGATGCTGGCGATCCGACCAACGTCTTCCAGCGCTTTGGACGATCACTATCATCCCTATGGAGGAGCCTGACGGGGCCTGCAGGGCTGTTCGCGCTCAAATATGGTCTGGTCAGTATAGCTCTTTGGATTCCTGCGGTATGCCCATCCTCGGCCTACTTCGTATACACCAATCGGTAGGTTTCTTCGTACCTTAGATTTAGAGACCCTAAGCTGATCGATGCTCTCAGTGGTCTTTGGGCTCTGATTATGGCGCAGACAGGACTGGGAGTTTTCACGGGCGAGCAGATATCGTCTTTTGTCGTTCGAGGGGTAAGCGAATGTATTCGATTCGTGTGGCCACATTGGGCCCAACTGATCATTGGCTGTAGACTGCCACCGTTGCTGGGCTCGTTATCGGCATGGTTGCGTGGTATATCGGTGCAGGACGGGGCACGGGCAACCCTTACGGAATTGCAGCTGCAACAGTGAGCATTTCTGCCCTCCTATCGTGATAGTACCGCTAGCTTAATATCGGATTGATGTGCGCAGATGGTACTGATCGCGCCGATCTTGTTCGTTCGCATCGCCGCGCCAATGAGCCAAGCGATGTTCTTCATCATGACTGGTGTCACTCTCATGGTGAGCCTGACGATGATACCGCGAAAATTGAGTATCGCTGACCCTCTCGTGTGCAGTTCGTTGTTGGCTATTCTTGGGTGGACGAACATGTATATCAAACCGCCAATCAAGGTTCCGGAGCCGCTTTGGCAGGTCGGCGAGGACTTCTTGTGATCATTGGTAAGTCTCTTGTCGAGCATGACAGACTCGAAGTAGTCTCCGTCGTTGCGCTCCTAAAACATTGCTGACATCAACTACGCTGTCCTCGTCTGCAATTCAGGTTTTGCTGCAGCATTCATTGTCATGCTGCTTCCCCGACCGACGTCAGCGCGGCTGCTTTTCCGTCAACGGATAGCCAAAAACCTAGGCAGCATTGGAGATCTTTATGGTAAAGTCGTTACCGGCATCGAGGGTGAACTGGACCACGAGACGACCTCAGGCGAACTGCACGGCGATGGTGTACTGACGAAAGAGACTTCTGAGCGGAGGGAGAGGTACAGGGGGGAGTTTATGCGAGTTCTGGTAAGGTCTCAGGAGAGCTATATGGTAGAACGCAGCTCATCACGATCTGATGTTACTGCAGGGTCGCATGATGGCTATGGAGCCGCAGTTAGCTTTTGCTGGGTGAGTGTTGTCCCTCGCAGATACACAGGTCCAATATCGATGAGAAGTTTGACTGATATGATATGTACCTGATAGTGCGGAGCCGGGAATCAAGTGAGCTCCCCCCTGGTGAGAGGCAAGATCAGCCAGCTGACATGCGACACAGGGGCCCTTGGCCAAAAGCCAAATATACAGCTTTGTTTCGCGCTCAAGGCCAAATCCTCTCGACTTTAGCACTACTGTCAGGTGCGTATTCGCGCCTCGAGGTCAAGTGGTGTAAAGGGCTAGCGAAGCAATCCGACATGATGCACCCTGCATTCGTGAGTGTACTCAGCTGCACGCTGAGAAGCGCGACGCTGCTGACGACTATCGCCGGCAAATCGTTTGTATCCGTAGATTGCGGACTTTCTATCGCTCTTCTCCATCCTCCAGCAGGCATTGCGGACTGGCGAACCGCTGCCACCGACATTACCAATCTTCGAGCGGCTACTGTATCATCGTTTGCAATCTCGCCGTCGACGAGAACTTGACAGACTCGAAGTCACCAATGATACCCACAAGCATCCCCAAAGCGAGGATGGAAGCGCAGACACAGTGCCTCAACATCACGGCGAAACTGGTGATGCATACGAGGGCGGAAAAGAGGCGGGTGCAGCCGTCTCAGAAGCCGATACGTATGCGCTCGAAGTGGAGAGGAAGCAAACGATGGATATGATGTCTACCTCAATCACCTGGGACACCTTGCATGTGAGCCCATGTCCATGCTATGTTCAGTCGATCAACGAATGTTTTGATTGCTAATGAACATACGATACTTGTAGGACGAACAAATGGCTCTGTTCGCCACTGCCAATATCGCCTTGCTGCATATTGCCAACGGCCTGAATGACATGTATCGCATCGTGAGAGACCTTGTTGGAGAAAGGGAATTGTCGGGCTTGAACCGAGCGGCAGAACGGTGGGCGAGGACCGAGGTAGGCGTTTGATAGCCGTTTATAGCAGGTCTGGTTCAGTATCTGTGCGCATCATTGAGCGCTGCGGAACGATGTGTTGTAAGCATATACAGCATGATACCATTTCGGCGTTGCCATTTGTACATATTACATTCTCCATCAGAACATGTATAGATCTACCAGTAGCTACAAGCATTTATACAACTTATTGCTACACGAAGCAGAGGACGCTCGTGTCTTGCCCAATCTAAGTCTGAGCAAAGTCCGGCCCATTGAACATCGCGCCATTCGCCTCGAACATGTTCGCAACAGCATTAATGTCAAAGCTAAAGCTGGAGATATCCCAGCCATCCTGGATATTCGGGTTCATCAACGCTGGCGAAGACCCAAAGTCAAACTCAAAGGTGGACGCGGACGCGGTATTCGCGGTTGCAGTCTTCGCTTTACCAGACTTGCTCGAACGCCTAGATTCATCGTCGGCGAACGGTGTCATCGATGGGAATCCAGAGACCGAGTCCGAAGTGCTATTACTATCCTTTGGCGTGTTGACATCGTTCGATGAAGTGGTGGCGGATTGACTTCCCACTGCGCGGACGAGGCTGAGGATCTGCGCTCTGTAGCATCTGTGCGCTCCGAGTCAGCCATAACAATCAACAATCAATGATTCAGTTGAAGATGGTTGCTCAGACTCACTCCTTTGGCTGGTCTTCTGCAGCCCCGCCCCACATATCCTGAGAAGCGATCAGGTCATTAAGCACCTTCAGGTGCCGCAGTCCTACGGGGAATTTGTCGCCGTACTGCTGCAATGCCAGTCTGACAACAGAATCCTCAGCGAGTGCTCTCAAGCTAAATTATCCTGCTACTTACCTAAAGACCTCAATCTCCGACCTGAATACTGAAGCAGAGACATAATCGCCACACTGGGTCGCAGCGTCAATAAAGCGTACCAACGCTCTGGCAGCCAGGCCCCACGCATGCGAGCAGTGTGGCGTCAGATGCGTCACTAGCGACTCGAGTTAGCCTTGGTCTGCGTTTGAGCACCATTTAGATACTAGATACTTACAATCATAACTGGTCGCCGCGACTGATTATTTGGACAATTGGTCAGGAACTAGAGTGACTGCTTTGCGATATGACTTACTATCATATAATAGTGACAATGTTGCCCGTATAGAGGTCAGGGCCATGCGTGCACAGTCAGACGTCCAGGTATCCTTGGTGACCAAGGGTTCTCCTAGAGTAAGGCTCGCCCTGTGACATAGCCAAAGTCAGCCTAATCGCAGTCGTCACGGTGTCGTCCACGCACGAGTGTATAATCCAGAGCGCCATGACCAGATCTCGATCGAGCGTGTCAGCTCCGGAGGACGTCGCGAGTTTCGCTGGTCGACGGAATTCATGCGGAAGTGACGTTCGGAAATTGTTGATGGAGGCCAGCAACATCTGGAACGTAGGGTGGGCCAAGAATGTTCTATATTATACGTTAAGCGGCGTTACATTATGCCATTTACGTGGGGACGTACGCGATACTGTGTGTCCCTCGAGAGTAGCGCCGGAAGAACACATTCACTTCATACGCGATCTTCATTGCTTTGATGAGGATGGAGAAGCTCTGCAACCATGTCAGTCACACTGTAAATTGTAACGAGCTTGACACTCACGTCGTGATGCAAGGGCGGGTCTGATGTCAAACGCGTCAGCATGGGATCGACCAAGGCGACCGACTTGCTTACGAGATATGAGCAGATCGTGGGATCTGGACAAGAAGAGATCAGCTTGTGACCAGTGACCAGCGATGCGACTACTCACTGCAAGGTCTGTACACCAGTCAAAGGGCCTTGGCCAAGTTCGAATATGGACTGAGATACAGGCAATTCGACAGTGATCTCGTCGTCTACCAAGGACTACCATCATGAAACGGTCAGCCATATCCTTGCAGATGGCAGAACACGTACTGTGGGCCAAGTGGTAGTGAGAATCATGCTTCGTTCAAGGACGAAAGCCGACCTGAGGGGGATTGTTAGTCAGACGCTGTCGCGTTGCGGAAGACATACCAGAATGTCCTGTCCCTCTGCGCTTGCTCCAATGCCGATGTGGCTGGGAGTATCAATTGGGACGTGAAGCGTTGCAGAGAACCCTCGGACACGTCTGAAGGCGGATGGATGTCAGTACGTGAAGGCGCACAAAGTGATTGTTGTAACTTACTAGGTGATTCATTCAACCGCAAAGGGGTCACCATACGCATGACGGCTCCTGTCTCCATCCAAAGATCCGTCCACCTGTAAAAGATATCAGTTACCGCTGTTGGTCTCGGAACTCACCAAGCATTGTACTGGTCGACGTATGTGGCAATGATGTGGGCTATGACCATGGGTCAGTCAAGGTACATCCTCCCCTTGGACACTTACCCTGCAAACATTGTAGGAAACTTTCGCCTCGGGAAAGGTAGACAGACAAGCTGTCGAAAGCTTTCCTGCGGTGCCATAGTTGGAAACGCGCCAAAGGCGTGACGGGAGAGGACGGGCCATCACGGCTTTGTGAAGGCGCTGATCCAGTGGGGTAACGGTAGGTAGAGGAGCCGCTGGATTGCTCAAAGTCCTGTTCCGGATGCGTGATGTCCGAAAACGATGCTCCCACCGGGAAATAAGCCCTGGTCGATAGCGCCATTCCTGAAACGAAATTTGAAGTGATGGCGAGGATGGCGTGCAAGAGAGGTCGGATCTGCATAGGCATTTAGCTTCCCTCATTATAGCTCATCAAGACACGACTTACGGGGAACCCGCTGTGTGATGGCGGCAGCTGCAGAGCTTGCAGAAGAGACGACTTCCGCAACATTCGCGGGACAAGGGGAACTTTGTCGAAAAAGACGTTGATCATGTGCTGCAGATCTGTCAGCCGAATTTTGCGACATTAGCGATACACCTACATGTACAATCTCCAGAGGTGGCAGATCCCGAGGCCAGCTGTGCAATTTGGTAAGTTGAAGTGGATCGCATAGGAGACAGTGCACTCACTCTGGCCAAGTCATATCGAAGAGGCCGTGCGTTGACGGATCGACGTTGTTCGTATCTCGCAAAGCGTTATTCCATACATGACCCAGCACGGGATGATGCGACTTCTCAGGATGGCTAGGAGCACTTGCGCCGCCGACTCCGTCATTGGCAGGGTAATGAGACCCGTTGAGCAAATTGTGAAGGGACCCTTGCTGGCTAACATTGTAGTGTGTTAGAGGCACATCGCTGGAGTTGATGTTGGGGACACCGCCAGAAGAGGTTGCTGTGCCGACGTACCCCTCGCCTCTGTTGATCAACGGCGAGATGTGGACGTTGGCACCGGCACCACCATCGGTCCCATTCACATTTGATGTTCCTAACACCGCTTCAAAAGCGGAAATCCTTGTCTCCAACTCGTTCAGCTTGATCTTCTTGGTCCGTGATTCCCTCTCGTCCTGCTCTGCGTCATCGCCTCCATTGACGTCTAGCTCGAGAGCTTTCCGTCGTGCAAATTCTCTCCGGCGACGAGTCCGAGCGCTAGGTTCCTTGTGTGCGTCCCAGGTGCAGTCTTCCTGATCTTGCATCTGACCTCCACCTCTGATCCGAGGTTTTGAGCAGTTGGTGCAAATTGGTTTATTTCCGTCGCATTTCTATCTCGATCTATCAGCCGCTATTGCAAACAGTGCGAACGATATGCTCACTAATTTCCGCTTGCTGAACAAGCATCATCCCGCAATGTCAGCCACTGTCACTCTGGTAGGAACGCCATAGGAATGGGCAGGCTTACCGGCACTGATGACAAGCAGAGTTGCGAGCGAGGACGACCTTTGGCACAGAAGGGTTGGACGAGTGCGGCGAGATGGGCGACGATGCGTCCGAGCCATATTGTGACGGCGCTGCCGGGAACGAATGTAAGAGCGGATCCATCTGCTAGAAGCGAAGTACAGTGTCGGCAAGGGGCAGAAAGACTGGCGACGGAGTGTCCGATGAGAATGTAGGTACAGAATGCTTGAGAGCTGTGTGGATCTTGTCCATGTAAAAGCTGTTGCTATTGTTGTTCCCATCGCCGTCATCATACTGACTAATTGCCCAACCCGGCCATTGTCCCCCTCTGCTATCGGTGGGTGTAAAAAAATAGAATGCTCCGGATTTGCCCGGTCACTGTCCGTCATTCACCTTCCTATTGTGATATAATTACGATATTGCCTGATTCATTAGAAAACGATTTGTATTCGAGTTTCTAATTCACGCCTGATTCCGCCAATTACCCCAATGCACTGTTTGTTTACCCCGCGTCTCCCTCGACAACGACCTGCATCCTCGCTCTCGCGTTACAAAAGTGTTCAACTTGGGAATCAGCTCTTCTTCACCTGCAAGCCTAGTCGTGAATAGTAAAAGCCAAATTGCGAACGCAGCGCTCCCCATGAATCCGTCCGGCTCCTCCCCACCGACCCCGCTCCTTGCTCCGGCCGCTTCTCCAAGCTCCCTCGACCCGCGAGCGATAACCAGTCCCGACCAGATAACCGCTCAGCTAGCCTTGCTCACACGGCGAGAAGCGGAACTATCCTTATCGCTCAATGCTCTCATAGCTGACAGGGGTCAGGTCGAGAGCGCTCTCACGCATCTTCGCGAACTCGGAGCTGAAGTTGAAAACCTTGCTGCGGAAGTGGACGGAAGGGCGCCTTTTGCTTCAGCGCCTAACGGACTGGGGCTGCAGCCCAACGGTAATGGTCTATACTTGGAAGACGACGAGGGTCTGGTGGAGAGAGTAAGAAAGGTCTGGGAGACGAGCGAGCGAGTAGGAGGCAAAGTCAGACGTCTGGATAATGAAGTAGGCAGAGTCCGAGAGGCGGCCGACATCGTGACTGAGGTCTTGGAGCTGAAGGTGAGTGCCTAACCTATGCGTGACACTGACAGATCATTGCAGAATGCTCTGCAAACTCTTTCAGCAGCAATAGGCAAGGAAGACTGGGAGTCAGCCTCTCGTGCTTGTCGCCGGGCGATGTCTGTGCGAAAAGAGGTGATCGAAGGTGGATTCGCTGGCGGAGTAGTGGTATGTGTGGTCATGAGGGTTTCTCGAAGCTCAAGCTGAATTGAGTGTCAGCCTACACCGCAACAACCACTGCCACCAGCGCAAACACTACAAGATCTACGAGACGTCCTGCTGCACACCTTCAGAACCGAATTCGAGGCTGCAGCTGAACGAAAAGACGAGCAGAATGTCAGCCGTCTCTTCCGCCTCTGGCCAGGCATAGGTGCGGAAGATGAAGGCTTGGAGGCATACGGCGACTTTGTGGTCGGACTCGTCAAGGCGAGAAGCTCGACCGCCGGCAAGCGTAAGTGACGACTATACTAATCGAACAGCGGCATAGCTCAACTCTCTGTATAGCTTCATCACCGTTATACTACCTCACATCATTGACAAATCTGCTCGAATCCATTGCACATATCATCGACCAGCATCAACCTGTCGTGGACAAGTATTACGGTACAGGACGAATGGGTAAGGTGGTCGGCAGACTTGTAGGCGAGAGCGATAGAGTGGTGCGAAACCTTGTTGAGGGATGGGAGGAAGACAGACGCGTCGGTCGTTTAGTCAGTGTCCGCAGTATGTCATGTGATGAGAAGACTAAGACCCTCTCGCAGATCTCGGAGACCAAGCAATCACCATTCACATTACTCCACAACCCTGGCTTATTACCACCGCTCTTCCCCTCTCTTGTTAACCCTGCGGGCCACCAGCTGTCTCTCGCGTCTCTCGCCAATACGACGTCCGCTGCACTACCTCATCTTTCATCCGCGTCCAACTTGTTGCAATCATATGCTCAAGGGGCGAAGAAAGGGTCCACACCTCAGCCGCCACAACCGGTACAAGAAGAAGAGGCGATGGGACCAGATCCACGAGATGTTGATAAGGTACTCGGAGAGCTTGTCGCACTGGGCGGGCGCTGGGCTCTGTTCCGGCGATTCGTATGGAGTCGAATCGCAGTGAGTCGGCCAGCATATCGCATCGCTGTAGGCGAGTCTGGCTGACATGCATCTTGCAGGAGGAGCCAGAAGAAGTCAACGACGACGAAGCGGAGCAAGTACCCGGCGAAGCGCCTGCAGTCGAGGGAGGTGATACGCAAATGGACATTGTCATACAGTCGGGCAGTCAAAGGGCAATCGAGAATCTGCTCAAGGTGTATTACGAGCCACTCGAGCTCTGGTTTTTGCGCATGAGCATAGAGAAGGTGCGTCGCGCCTCCAGGTAATTCACGTGTAGCTGACTCGTGTCGACCAGGCCCATCGACTTGATTCACCTGACACCTCTTCCCGCCCGCATCTGTCGTCCATTCTCGACGACACATTCTACTTGTTGAAGTTGGTGATATACCGATTACTTGGCTGCGGATCATTGTCCACCCTCCGCTCGATGCGGTTGAAAATCGCAGAAGTCATCGAACGGGATTATACGAGTGTGATCAGGAAGAAAATGGAAGCGGTCTATGCTGGCTACCTGCCAAGTACCTCTCAAGATCGTTCAGGGGAGAGGGAGAAGAAGGAAAAGGATCAGCGAGAGGCCTTTATCGTACGTCTTCCACCCGAAACAAGAGCTGACTCAACAGATCCACTTGAATGATCTAGATGTATCCGCAGAATACATCGAGCGGCTGCTGGATGAGATCCTAGCGAATCTGCCGCAGGTGTTCCTTGACAACGAAGTCAAGTCATTACGGGAAGAGCTCGAAAGTCTGAAGGACATTTCAAGCCGCTTCCGATCCGTGTGCAAGGTGGGTTAGCTGTCGCACATTCCAGAAGAACGAGATTAACCTCTTTCCCTCATCCACAGACCGGCCTCGAGCAATTGTTCAACCAGCTCACCAGACCTCGGTTGAGAAGCCTGCTTGATGATTGCTACAAGGACGTGTCATACATGCTTGACGAGGAGAGCTTTGCCGAAGCGGATGAGCTGGACAACGTCCGAAAGCGTTTCATCAGAGCGTGGGACAGCTTGATGGATGGATACCGTGTAAGGACCTCGCTGACATGTATGGGGAAGCAGTGCTGATTTTCGTGTGTGTAGGGCGCTCTCACCGATCACAACTACCAGTCCTTCTTCAGTATGACGGTCGAGGTTCTCGTGCGTCCATGGGAAAAGATGATTCTCGGCATGCGCTTCACCGAGGTGAGTTGACACCTGTCAGATTGTGATTTCTTGAAGGTCAGGAACTGAAATCATTGTTTCAGCTCGGCGCGATCCGCTACGAACGCGATGTGCGGGCTGTAGCCAATTATCTATCATCTCAAACCACATTTGGCGGAGCGAGGGACAAATTCACCCGTCTGCAGCAGATCGCAACGGTTCTCAATCTTGACGCGGTGAGTCGACCCTCTATCTTCACTGCAAGCGGTTAGAGCTGACCCATTTTTGGCTCAAAAGGACGAGGACCCCGAAGAGTTTTACAGCAATTCCGGAGTACCTTGGCGAATCAGTAAAGCAGAGTACAACAGCATCATCGAGCAAAGACAATGACGGCGCGAGTGGAATAGATCTAGATATTATGCATATGCTTTGCATTCATGAGAATATATGCCGTCCACGACCTCACTCAGCGACAGTGAGACCCCATGTATTCGCGAGATCAGTCCAGAATTGCGCCTCGCCCCCTGAAACCGCCAATGGCCATCTACCCCCTGCCAGCTGTCTGATCTCTGATGCCGATAGGGGCGCAGACGACGAGCTATCTCTTGATCTAGAATTCAAGACTGAAGCTAGTCGTGCGTGCAGGTGATATGTGTTGTGCTGTAATTGGCGAAGAATGAGTCGGCCTCTTCGTATCGCTTCGTCTTCCTCTATATTGTCTATCAGGTCCTCATCAGGCTCCTGACTTGCAGCGAGCAGATCTTGGTCGACTTGAGGATCGAGCAACCTCGCATCTTCTTCGCCGTCATCCAGATGGATCGGTGCTGAACTCGACACGCCAGACTCCCCCACTTGTCCGCGCCCAATAGCGAATTCGCATACGCCCACGCACAATCGCCAGGTTCTCTCTAATACTTCAAATGCGAGTAACCACCATCCTCCAGTCCGGCTGACTCCTGCATGTACCGTTGGCGGCGACGACGTCAGCAGCAATAATGAGCGATAGAGAGGCAAGTCTGCGAATGTGTAGTTGACTGATACTGCCGATCGTTTGGGTTGCTTGTAACTCGATTGTATAGTCGGTGTCGGTGTTGGCGTAGACAGGGGATGCTCCGATTCGTCTGATGGTGTAATGATCGGTATTGAGGACAAGTCGATGAACACGTCATACGCATCGGTGTGAGAACGATATATAGCGTCCGACGTAGCTGCGACGATCATTGTAACGACGATCAGCGTTGAAATTGTATTCGACGGAGAACATATGCTCGGCGGGACTCACTGGCTACCCAGCCCCCCTTGCGCGACTTCACCTCGTCCATATCCATCAAACCAACATTCCCTACCCACACAGAAGGCTCAGCATCGGTCGCTGAAGCAGGAGCCAGTGACATGGCCCAGATACACCATGCGAACGCAGCTAGAGGGAGTAGCGGTGGCGTGGAATATAGTATCTGTAGCTTGTTGTCAGCTCACTAGAGGAAAGATCGGTAGGTTTGAAGCGCAAAACGTACGATGCGTTGTCCTGATAGTACCGCCTTGTACACGCTCACAATCGTTGGTCCGAGTACGCCCAGTAATGATGGCATGTACGCGATCGGGTGCTCGGGCTGTCAAATGCGATGCAACGTACGAATCAGCCTCCGACTCTTCGGTGCGAGACGATAATCGCGTGCTCACAGCTACTCTCAGAGGGGTATCAACTATCAACCTCCTCGCTCTCGAAGCAGCTTGCAGAGCAACATTCGTTTTCAGCGCCTTGCCCTCGCTCGCCTCGCTGGCATCTGCTCGAGCCTCGTGCCAGATTTTGGCTAGAAGCGATGCCGCCGAAGAGGGAGCTGCTGAAGTAGAAGGCGCGAATGGGGACGACTCGAGATCTTCCAGCTTATCAAAGAGATCTGAGAGCGGCTGGCGCAGAGCGAACGAATCTTCTGGCCCTGCCGGTGAGGCTGCAGTCAACGTGACACATGAGCTCAGCCTGATGTCTCGGGAGAATGCCATATAGCTCACCAAGAACCACGCCCAATGTACCCATCCGCCGTCCGCGAGCTCCCTCGTCGCTCAATCTACTCCTAAAGACTCCTGCGCCGGGCATCTCATGATGCGTGAACAAGACAAAGTCAGAATCAAGCAGATGTAAGCCTGACGGTAGTGTGGTGTGCTCGATGGTCTGGGCTGGTAGGTCTACAGCAATAAGCAAATAGCGAGCGTCAGCGTCAACATGGAATCAGTCTCTGCACGCCGGCGCCAGAACTCACCGGGCAAAGACGCGTAGAAGATGACTGTCTGTCCCTTGATGTCGTCGAAATGGGTGAGAAAAAGCGCCGCGAGAGGTGGGAGTCTAGTGTCCATAGCTGGAGAACGAGCGAGCTGCGTGAAGACTAGTCGTACTTGAAACCAACAAAGGATGTAAACTACAATTAACGATGGAATGCAACCAGGTCATCGCGTTTGTTATTACCGGTTCGGCCGATTGCACCGCTTCGCTTATATCAGACACTTGGCGGTAAAGGATCACGCTTCATGGCAATTGTATACATCTACATAGACTGCTCTCAATATATCGAACTCATAATGGACATGGCGAACGCGATCATGCAAAGTACTGCGATGCGTTGAAGCTGTCAGCAATACGTCCCTTGTTTGGTCTAGCAAACTCACGTGGTGTTCTTTTGCCTTTCTAGCCTGGACCTCGAGGATACCACTGTAGGTCGTCCCGTTAGCAGTTGTCACGCGAACGCATTCAGCGGTACATACCCATGGAAGTGCTCGTGCGACAGTTGCGTAGCGTTTTGCCGCAAAGCCAACTACGAGTGCGCGTCAGCAATGCTCAACAGAAAAGTCGGATAGCTATACTCACCATACCAGCTTCGACACAAACTGCTTTCAGTTGCGCTCCATTCATGTCCTCCGTTGAACGTGCAAGTTCCTCAAAGCTACACGAAAAGCGTATCAGCAGAGCACAAAAATGTACTGACTGGAATTGAGACTTACTTGACACCCTGGTGGTTCAATTTTCGGGCGTGGATTTGCAGAATGTGCTCTCGAGCGGACTCATTAGGCAGAGGGAACTCGATCTTCCTGTCCAGTCGTCCTGATCGCAGAAGAGCAGGGTCAAGAATGTCGATTCGGTTGGTGGCAGCAATGACCTATTGAGGTGTGCGCATGAGCATGACAGTGCTGGAAGATGATGAACATGTCACGCTCACTTTGATTCGGCTATCACTTGAGAAACCGTCCAACTGGTTGAGCAGCTCCAACATGGTTCTTTGCACTTCTCGGTCACCCGACTTGTCACTGTCGAATCTCTTCGTTCCGATAGCATCCAGTTCGTCGATGAAGATGATTGCTGGGGCCTTCTCCTTGGCCAACTCGAAGGCGTCTCGGACAAGTTTCGCTCCGTCTCCAATGTACATCTGTACTAAAGCCGGGCCTGCCAGCTTCAAGTAACAAGCATTGGTCTGGGCGGCACAAGCTCGGGCGAGCAAGGTTTTACCAGTACCTGGATACATGTATCAGCCGACGAAATCGTTGTCACGCTCAAATGCTCCTCACCTGGTGGACCATACATTAAACAACCCTTGGGAGGAGTGATGCCCAATGTCTTGAACTTGTCGGCTTGTTGCATGGGCAATACGCTGCACATCGTTTTAGCCTGGGCTCCATCTGGACCACAACGATCACTCACATCGCCTCGACCAGTTCTTCGATCTGTTTGTCCAGACCTCCAATGTCGGTGTACGTCTCGGTAGGTCGCTCGTCCACCTCCATAGCCTTTACTCTCGCATCGTATTCTTCATGGCGCGTTAGTGATTTGTAGCGAGCAGAAGGCGCGTCAACTCACCAGCAGGAAGCTTGTCCAAGATCAGATAAGAGTCTTTGTTGACACCAATCAAATCTCCGGGACGCAATTCCTCATGGGGAACAAGACCGATGATGGGAAGGAATACAGTCTGTACGAGGTGTGAATACGTGTGCGCAATCAGGGGTTTAGTCACATACCTGACGAGTCGACGTCTTGATGACAGCACATTTGGATTTTTTCGCGTTCTGCTCATTGTGAGTGGAACCTTCCTGCTCCTCCGAGTCGACATCGAGAACCTAGAGAGATGTCCTTTGATAAGCAGTGATAGTGTCGAGTTAGAGAATGTGGTTGTCTCACTTCGACCACCTTGGACACCAAATATGGCAGGACCTTGTTCTGCTTTATCTTGGTCGTGTTGTCGCCGATCTTGTCCGTCATTTGCTCGCGCTCGTGAGCGAGCCGCAAGCTCTCCTGCCTCATCATTTTGATCTCGTTGTCAATCATCCTCGCCTGCATCTTGATGTCCGCGACATCGGCCTGCGAGAAAGCGTGTAAGCGATACAACGATTGGCGAATGACATGTGACGCAGACACTCACGCTCAATACACCCTCGGGAACGTCCTCAAGCGAATCCTCCTTTGGTTTCTCCTCTTCCATCTTGACGTCCTCTGCAGGAGGATCGGCAGGAGAGGCATTCTCCGCCTCTGCGCCACCAGCAGCTGTGGATCCTTCAGGCTTGTTATCCCCGACAGACGAGTCTTGAGGAGGGGGAGGGGGGTCGGATGCTGGTGCTGACATGCTTGCGAGATGTATGTATGGGTAATGTGTCTAAGAACTGGTGGAGAGTACAATGCTGTATATCTGGTTAGCATCCAGGTTGAATGTCGCGATTCGTCAGCGGAGGACAACGCGAGGTTTGATTCCGTTCCAATGTGTCACGTGTCTCCCGCGCGAGCTGTAGTGACATAGTGACGTCGATCTTATTGCCGAGAAGCAGTCGCAGCTCACTTTGGACATCTCCTTCACGTCAGGTCAACATGAGTAGTCCATAGTACAGCCCATAGTCAGACCCCCCCAAGCCACAGCGCGACGTGGATACCGTCGATCCCGCCCACAATGAAGTTCTCGACTAGAAACGGTTTCTATTTACGAGCTTCCAACTACCGGGTCGTTCCCCTCTTCCTGTATCTCGACGAAAGGCATGTGGGTGTTTACACCCCTCGATATCAAACTTAGTTCATGCTCAAGAAACTTTAGGTCGACTGGATGACCGATAGAGTGCTGCAGCTGGTTATAGGAGCTATGCAGCCAAAGTAAGCTATATCGTCGCCTGCAAGAGCCGATTATCTAACTACATATCGCCGCAGGATGCCAGAATTGCTGTACTCTGCGCGTGGGCAGAAGAAGCACAAGGTCCATGTGGAACGGGGAGGTCAGTCGTTTCTGAAATGCAAGTATGCCTATACTGACTCCACGAACGGTCAGAGGGTTACCAATACTGTTACTTTCTTCGAACCACGACACGGACAGAGGTAGTCTTGCTCAAAGTACGCCTTTCCGTTGGCCAACGTAGTGCTGTGCTGATATATCCTAATAGCAAAAGGCCTACTCGCTCCGACCCCCATCGCCGCCCCCAGAGCCGATACCTGAGGCACCCTCCACGAAACGGAAAGCTCGCTCGACATCGTCTCGACCTGCGAAAGCCCCTCGATCGAGTAGAGCCCGATCACGTTCTGCGTCTGTCAGATCCAGCGTTGCGGACGATCGCGAGGACTCTCCACCACTGCGTGCCATGGGTGACGAGGAAAGGCTTGCGGAAACTCCCTTGCATGACGTGTCTGAGGGATTACAAGTCAAGGCCGAGCCCGAGGACTACGATAGTGGTCAGGTCGAAACGGTCGAAGAGACCAATATCAAAGACTGGAAGCCGGATGTAGACATTGCGTACAAAGGTGAACACAATCCTTCCGCAGGACCAAGACTTCACTGAACATTGTCACGCAGGCTTTGGCACGTCGTCAGTGCAGCTCGTCCTGGTCATCGAGCCATACCCTCCTCTTGCTCCCTCACAATACGCCCCACCCTCATCTCGCCTGTCGTCGCGTTCCGCGTCCATCGCTTCAGCCTACTCTCGAGCAAGATCGAAGCAGGGTACAGGCGCAACTCGATATTCTTCCACGTCATTGTCTGTCGCACCGGGTACACAGAATCGCTCAAAGAGCGTGCATGCTCCAAATATGCGCAATGCCAGCCGTTCCGTGTCAGCGGTACCGAATTCGAGAAGAGGCGGGACATCTTCGGTCACACCATTCGGGAGGGAAGAAAGCTTGACACCGGGTCCATCCGGCAGTGGCCGTCGGCGGATGAGTCAGACGCCACTGTTCATTCCGCGGGATACACCTTTTGAGGAGAATGAGGAGGAAGAAGAAGCTCACGAGGCTTATGAAGAGGCCCTGAGACAAGGCAGGCTCCGATTACCATCGGTGCGGCTGGGCGACTACAGCCTAGGAGATGGGGATGACAACGACATTGACGATGTGCCGGAAAGTATAACCGATATAGGCGAGAGATTAGTCAGGAATAGTCAGATCGAGGAGGGGGTAGTACGCGTGCAAGGCGGTTGGGAGGAACGGGTGGATGGTGAGGAAAGCGCGGTGATGGGCAGAGAGGAGCCTGGAGATTAGTATCTTCACGCAGCGATCAAGAGAAGGTGGATCTATATCACATTACTTCATGTACGACTTCTACCTATGCACTCGACGTGGAACGCGGGATAATCATGCTACAAATGTGTTAGAATGAAGGGGATTGAGGGAGAAAATCGAGAGAGAATGGAAATTGCAACCTTGTTGCTCACTACAGCCCAGTGGCTTTGCCATGCGTCCTTGCCCAAGCGCTACAGAACACGACCTTGACCTGATGATTTAGTCCTCGTACAGCTTCTCCATCCAATTCTTCGCCACTACGTAGTCCTTCTTGCAAGAAGCCAGGAGCTTCTTGATCCGTTCCAGCGCATCATCCGCTTTGAGATCGACACCTGCCTCCTCATCTCGCCTGTTACCGTAATGTTGCATCTTCTCGCAGCTGGCCTGGACTTTGATGATACCCAGCGCGGCGGATGAGCCTTTGAGGAAATGGCCCAAGGCGGACAGTTTGAGCAGATCCTTAGCAACACTAAGGAGAGTCGACAGGCGGACAGAAAGAGAATCGCGCATGCAATATCAGCGCCGATCCTCCCAAGTGATCTTGCCACTTACATTGCCTCTTCCATCTGAATAAACGTCGCCTCTGCCTGTTCAAAGTAACCCCACACTATGCCTCGCGAGAATGAATGCTTGTCCTCCTCATCCTCGTCGCCGTCGTCCTCATCCATATCCATGATCTGCTGAAAGGTCTCCATGTCGATCACATCATCTTGTGACTCTGGTGATTCGGATGATTCCGGCTGTGGGATGAAGTACTTGGGCTGTTAGCTCATTCCAGCCTAAAGTGTCAACTGAGAGACTGACGTCCTCCGCGTTGTCTGATGACGATTCAGCGTCTGCAGGTTCCGTGGCCGTTTCCTTCTCCTGTCTGTCCTTCCCTTGCTCTCTGGGCTCTACTGCTGGCTTCACCGACGCTTTGTCCTTGGTCTCTGACATGATTGTTGGTGAAAGTTGGTCAGACCAATTTGGTCAACTTTCGACGGGATCGGGGAAGCGAGTAAGGACTGCCGGTGCCCACTGACGTTGAGGCAGAGTATTTAGACCGCGGCGCGTGTAAGAGAAAGGAGGGCGGGGCCGACTGATGACGAGGGAGGTCAGAAAAGGAGCGAGGGGGTATGAAGGGTATGGGAGTTCGGTGTTGTTTGACAAGTATACAATTTTTGGTGATAGCGCGATGCAATATTCAGCTGGCTGAATCCAGTGCACCTGTTAATTGTAGCTTTCTTTGTAGCTGGAAATGATGATGCAGCACAACGCCCATAACCATGACCTGGCCCATTTCAGCTTTTTCCCTGTAGCCATGTTGTGTTTAATGACCCTGAGAATTGAGAGAGAGAGAGAGATTCACAATGGGAATCATCGGAATTAGGCACTGGGCTTCCATGTCACTCGACCCAGCATGCCTATGGGCGTACGCTGACAGGCACGGCCGATGACGAATATCGTGTATATCGTGTCACGTGAAAACGAACAAGGATAACCTTGCGCGCCTTTTCGTGGTCGTTCATTGTCCCGACTAGGCGTCCGATTCATATTCCTTTTCGACGCTACCACTTCTCAATGGAACCTTCCAGTAAAGCGTGGTCCATTCCTCCACCACTGACCACTCACCTCTCGGTCGACGTGCCAAATCCCATCCCACTTTTTAAAAACGCATAGCTTCCCTCCTCTTCTCCTCTCTCTTCCTTTTACTTTAGACTTAAAACCATAGAAACAGTCTACCGCAACCCAAAGACTTTTCTCTCAGCTTCATCTCGTATCTAACACATGTAAGTCGACCAACGCACAAGCGTCGAGCAGGGTGCTCACCATCTCTCACAGTATCTTAATCAAAATGTCCGGAAACACAGAGACCTTTGGCTTCCAGGCCGAGATTTCCCAACTTCTCGACCTCATCATCAACACCTTCTACTCCAACAAGGAGATCTTCCTCCGTGAATTGATCTCCAACTCGTCCGATGCGCTCGACAAGATCCGCTACTCGGCTCTCACCGACCCTTCTCAGCTCGACTCCGAGAAGGACCTCTACATCCGCATCACCCCCAACAAGGAAGAGGGTACCCTCACCATCCGGGACACCGGTGTTGGTATGACCAAGGCCGACTTGGTTAACAACCTCGGTACAATCGCAAAGTCCGGTACCAAGGCGTTCATGGAGGCCCTTAGCTCCGGTGCTGATATTAGCATGATTGGTAAGTATCCTAGCCACATCAGTGGCGACTAGCGGATCAGCTGACGCGATCATCTTCTCTCCCTGGTCAGGTCAATTCGGTGTTGGTTTCTACTCTTCATACCTCGTTGCCGAGCGTGTGCAAGTCACCACCAAGCACAACGACGACGAGCAATACGTCTGGGAGTCTGCTGCTGGTGGTACTTTCACCATCACCGAGGACAACGACGGGCCCCGCCTCGGCCGTGGTACCTCCATGAAGCTTTTCATCAAGGAGGACCTCAAGGAGTACCTCGATGAGAAGAGGATCCGTGAGATCGTCAAGAAGCACGTGGGTGAAGCGTCCTTCCACCTCAGAGGTGTATGCTGACAGTGACACAGTCCGAGTTCATCTCTTACCCCATTCAACTTGTCGTCACCAAGGAGACCGAGAAGGAGGTCGAGGACGAGGAGGAGGTCAAGGAGGGAGAGAACAAGATCGAGGAGGTTGAGGATGAGGACTCTTCCAAGAAGACCAAGAAGACCAAGAAGGTCAAGGAGACTACCACCGAGAACGAGGAGCTGAACAAGCAGAAGCCAATCTGGACCCGGTGAGCATTTTCCGTTCTGGCGCTCATGGATCATCGCTGATTTTGTGCTTTCCTTTTCAGAAACCCCTCCGATGTCACACAAGAGGAGTATGCGAGCTTCTACAAGTCTATCAGCAACGACTGGGAGGACCACCTCGCTGTCAAGCACTTCTCCGTTGAGGGCCAGCTCGAATTCAAGGCTGTTCTCTTCCTCCCCAAGCGAGCTCCATTCGACCTCTTCGAGACCAAGAAAAAGAGGCACAACATCAAGCTTTACGTCCGTCGTGTGTTCATCACTGAGGACAACGAGGAGCGTGAGTGTAATCGGCTACTCAGAAAAGCAATCGGCAGAAGCTGACGGCTACGCAGTGATCCCTGAATACCTGAACTTCATGGTCGGTGTGGTTGACGTGAGTAATGCGCCTTTTGTGGCTCAACGCAGTGCTAACGCCTTGTCCAGTCTGAGGACCTTCCTCTCAACATCTCTCGTGAGACCCTCCAGCAGAACAAGATCCTCAAGGTCGTCCGCAAGAACCTTGTCAAGAAGGCTCTTGACCTGATCAGCGAGATCTCAGAGGACAAGGAGAACTTCGACAAGTTCTACGCTGCCTTCTCCAAGAACCTCAAGCTTGGTATCCACGAGGACGCCACCAACCGTAGCAAGATCGCCGAGTTCCTCCGATTCCACTCTACCAAGTCCGTCGACGAGCAAACCTCATTCAAGGACTACATCACACGTATGCCCGAGGTCCAAAATTCCATTTACTACCTCACCGGCGAGTCGCTCGAGGCCGTCAAGGACTCGCCCTTCCTTGAGGTCCTCAAGAAGAAGGGCTTCGAGGTTCTGCTCCTCGTCGACCCCATTGACGAGTACGCTGTCACCCAGCTCAAGGAGTTCGACGGCAAGAAGCTCGTCTGTGTTTCCAAGGAGGGTCTCGAGCTCGAGGAGACCCCTGAGGAGAAGGAGGCCCGTGAGAAGTGAGTTGATTTGCTGTATTGCCTATTGTGCTGACAATCGCCTCAGGGACGTCAAGGAGTTCGAGGGTCTCTGTTCCGCCATCAAGGAGAACCTTGGTGACAAGGTTGAGAAGGTCATCGTTTCCAACCGTATCACCGACTCACCGTGTGTTCTCGTCACCGGCCAATTCGGCTGGTCATCCAACATGGAGCGTATCATGAAGGCTCAGGCTTTGAGGGATTCTTCCAGTGCGTATTTGTCGAGATGCCTAGTATTGCGTACTTCCACTAACTCAGCCTCTTCAGTGTCATCTTACATGGCCAGCAAGAAGACTTTGGAGCTTAACCCTCAACACCCCATCATCAAGGAGCTCAAGGCCAAGGTCTCCGAGGACAAGTCTGACAAGACTGTCCGTGATCTCACTTACCTCCTCTTCGAGACCGCCCTTCTCGTAAGTCAACTCGATCTCTTTTTGTGACGGTGTGCTGACAGCTTGCACAGACTTCCGGCTTCACCCTCACCTCCCCTCAGGACTTTGCTCAACGTATCAACCGCATGATTGCTTTGGGTTTGAGCATTGACGCCGACGTCGAGGCTCCTGCTCCTGCTGCCAGCTCGGCTGACGCTGAGGTCCCAGCTCTTGAGGAGGTCGGCGGCTCCATGGAGGAGGTCGACTAAGCGTGATCTATGGGGGCGATCACAATATAGTATCCAATGGGTTAGAAGTGTATACATCATGATATAGCATTCAATTCTCTGTTTCTTTCCTTCTCTATCTCTTCCTTTCCTGGCACAGCTGAATGAATGCATATGGAATAACGGTTCCTGATCAGGTCATTACGTAACGCTCTGCCGCCTGACGCCAGTGAAGCTCGGTGGAGGTTGATCAAAAGATCACTCGTTCAATGCTGTGTTGCTTTGTTATTGTTGTCTAATTGTCCAGCTCGCTACACAGCTCTGGTATCATGTCTCTTCGCGATACGGCCTGCTATACCTTGATGTTGAGGCCGTCGACCTCTGACCCTGCTGTCGCGGAACTCGTGGAACCGGCTCAGTCTTTCGAATGTAGGGAGGAATCTCGATATGTGCGTGTGAGAGAAAAGAAAGAGGGCGAAGCATATGCTTCGACCATCTACGGTACGTCACTGCACTTCGAAGACTGTGCTGAGCTCTGCAAGACCCATTGACTGGGGCGAAACTCGCATCGGCTGGGTACGAGATGGAAAAGGCGAAGAAGCGGCGGCTACAGCTGCATGGGCCAGATGAAGATGTATCCTTTGAGCAGACCGCAAAGCTGTGAGTGGCCTTTACGAGTTACTGATTGCGAGTGACTGATTTTGCGACTCGCAGGAATTTTGTAAGTTTGCAAGGAACCCAGAGCGGGCACTGACAAGAGTCAGGAATGGACTTTCGTGTTCGAAGGGTAAGCACCATACCACCCTGTGTGCATAGCTAAAGACGAAAGCAACAAATATCGGTGGAATCGAGAGTTGTACGGCAAAGACTATATTTGCTCGCTGGACCGAAAGCCGGATCCGCGTGTGGAGATCTGCTTGTGAAATATGCTCACTACTCACGCATAGACTTCTGTCTGACGATTGTTCTGTAGGGCGCGAGATGCGGACAAGAACAATCCTGGTCGACTACAGATTTTGCACTACAATATCGACCGATTCCCGGACGACATTCGAGATTTGAGAGGCCTTGAGACCCTCCTCGTTGCTAGGTGCGATAGTTATTGCGATACCAGGCTGACCACCGAAGTCTACTATGCCTTTTTGACGCTGCGGAAGACAGAAGCACACCCGCTCGCTCAACGTCTGGCCAAAAGGTGCCAATAGCTCCTACGCCTCCGCCAAAACCTCCATCACCGCCACGTAGAGTAATCAGCGAGGACGACTTCGAGCCCGTAAGCCCAAATTAACGATACCAGGCTGATCGTACGCAGGAGAATCCCAATGAAATCGTGGTCGGCACAGACACTGTCATCGATGACCATATCGCACGCGCCGTTGGTCTTCTAGAAGTAAGTCCCCCAGGTTGCGGTCCTGCTGACACTTGCAGGATCCTAACATTCTCTTCGTTGTCATACGGACCCGGAGTGCTGCTGCATCGCAACGCGCTCTGGAAGTATCGCTAGGGGTAACGAGGTGGGTTGAGGGTGCCGGATATGACTGAATATGTAGGTTCCGACATCATGAAGGCCTACCCGATTTAAAACAATATGTGGTGGAGGAAGAAATCTTGCCAGAGGTCGTTTCTAGGCCAGGACCTAAGGTCATCAAGCTTGATGACGAACCTCCTAGGTGCGTTATTAGACACATGCCGATGGCTGACGACATAGCGTTCCCAACAAAGGCTGGTCGCCCCCGAAGAACATCGCTATCTACCTGTCAACCATCGAGCTCCCTGATCTCAAACCAGGTCGACGAGAACATCTCACGGACAAGAGTAACGTAGCGAAGTCTGGTGTTGTGTCGGCGTCGCCAGAAACCGATGCCTCGTCAAAAGGTTCGAGGGACGGCAAAGGGAAACTGTTCCGCCACTAGATATCATGTTGTGGACGCTCATGTCATGTAGTATCTTATATTCCCATTCCGCCGTTGGCCAGGAGTTCATCCAACGCCTCTTCTTCCGCCTGTTCTTGCTCTAGTGGTCGAGCCCAATCTATGACACGGGGATGCGCCATTACCCTGCTCATCAGCAACGATATTGTTGCAATGATCACCCACTTGTGAACATCGAAATGCTTTAGCTCGAGGTGTTCGAGAGAGACTGCGCGAGATATGGCAACATAAGTTTGTCCTGCAGCTATTAGCGACCGCGTATGAGGCAGATCCCCGTACCTTCGATGAAGATATTGCCTAGGTCTATTTTGACACGATCAAGAGTTTGACCTCTGCCATCAGTAATGCTGCAGCTTGTGTGAGACTCACTGGCTCTTGTGGATCGTCAACGCCCAAGCCAAGATGAGAGGTACTTGGTGCCTGGTAGCTTCGGGTTTACCCCTGGTTATAAGTATTTCGTATAATACCAAGGACTCACTGAGCGTTCATCACATCGACACTCATCTGAGGCACGATGACTCTCTTAGCCAAACGACCCGCTGCGTGCTTTGGCGGAGCGAATTCTATGATGGGCCAAGACACTTCGGGACTTGGTGGTCCAAAACTGGCCGCTGGAAACTGCACGCCCGATGCTGCCGCCTCGGCGATGGTCATGAAATCAACCACGACGCCTGAAAGTTAGCGTCGCTGAGTCGGGATCACCTACCTGTTGAGCCATTTACGAGCAGACCATCCTTCCGATCAGCCAAGACGTGGGTTTCAACCTACCTGCATGTTCTGCGGGTATAAGCGATGAAGTGAAAGATCAGACTCACCGTCACAAGCATGACCAATGCGCCGACCTTCAAAGACAGCTCTCTCGGCCAGATAGTATTCCTGTCAAGGCACTCGCCCGCCTGGGGCTCATCTAGGCTGTAACCTCGAGAGTTGTGACCCGGTACATCATATGCAACGTATAATTGCAGCGGTGTTGTAAGACCGGACAACCGAGTCGCGTTGACTCTGGCCACTTCGCTCTTTTGGGGATATCTAGCCGTCAGCTCCTAACACGTCATCAGGACTTACAAGCTGACGGGCTCAATACTGTCGCTGTACCGCACTGGGCGATCGAGCGTTTGCAATAAGTGTACATCCTCGGAGGAAATTCTCCCCCGCCGGATGCCCTCGAGGATTCTGACAAATCGATCTTCCTTTTGTCGGAAAACCCTTGTGAGCGACAGCATGTTGCCCCTAGGTATCACTTGTTCCCAGGAGCCTGCTTGGAACGCGAACGTGAAGCCTTCGCTGGCCTTGGCAACTGGTGGTAGCTGGAAGAAGTCTCCAGAAAGAATGATTTGCATACCGCCGAACGGTCGAAGGTCTCTGCGGATCTTGCGGCCAATCTCCTCAAGCTTGTCGAACAGCTTGGCGTCGATCATGGATACTACAGTTCAGCCTGAATCATGCGAATGCTACCCACTCTCATCGATGACAACAGCCGCTGTTGTACGCCACCGTTTAGTGGTGAGCTTGTTTCGGAGGATTCTCTCGCAGAGCTTTTCCACTGGTTGATCGCCGAGACCAATACCTGCCCACGAGTGCAGCGTCGTTCCTCCAATATTGCTGTCATCAGCTCAGACATCGAGGAAGAGACCTACACTGCCGCCATGCCTGTACTGGCCGTGACGCCCAGCTTCCAGCGATCCGCTGTCTGCCAATCTCCTTTCTGCTCGTTGTCGTGGAACGCCTTGATGATCGACCGCAGGAGCACACTTTTGCCCGTTCCTGCGCTGCCAGTAAAAAAGAAGTTCTCGCCGGACATGATACGAGCTAGGACTTGAGACTGCTGAGTGGACAATGGAGGATCAAGCGAGACGATTTTGGGATCAACCTCAGACACGATCGCTGCCGGTTCAGTAGTCTCTGCAACCCTTGGTTCGACACGAGCTTGTTTCGCCGGACGACCAACGTATATCTGCTCATGAGCATGTCGCAGCCTTGAAACAGCCCACCTCTGACTCGTCGTACGACTTGAACGATTTATGGATGGCTCCCGGAAAGCGAGTGACCTATACATGAGCCTTTGATGGTGGATTTATCGCCTACCTGTTGCTCAGCTTCCGGCCAAGTACGGTAAACGCCTGGTTTCCGCCCATACTTGACAGCATAGTAGTTGGATTTCCTTGACTTGGCCAACCGCGGTCCCCCTCTCGACGACTCTGCCATGAGGACTGGCTTGCTACTTGGGATGCATATGTGATATGATTGTCTGAAACGGACACAACCAGAGAGATAAGACACGAACGAAATGCACGAGGCGTTCAAAACTGGTTTACATAACAAATCACGTTGGCTGGGTCTCGAGATTGTGCTAAAAGCACATTCATCAACAATCGCTCTTTTGATTGCGCGATCCATCGTTTGATACACAGCTTTCTCGCCACCCTTCGCATCGTTAGCTTCAAGACACCCGCCCACAGTCGCCTCCCGTACAGTCTCCGCCGTCGACCCAAGTAGGGTGGGATGGCCGACTTAGAAGCGCATACAAACTATACCGCCGCTTACTCTGGGTTGCTCGACAACTTGTACCTCACCCTTGGCATAGCGGGAGCATGCCTGATCGGATATGAGATAGAGGTGCACATACCCCGTCGTAGAGGTAACGATGGGCCATTCTTGCGGATACCCGTGCGGATATATCATGGGTTGAGACGAGCATTCTCTTCGAGGACGGTCGATAAGGCGGTCGGCACGACTGCAGACTCGCGACGGCGTCTGGGTGAACGAGAAAGCTGGGAGTTTGGATAGTGAGTACAGGAGCGTTTCCATCGCTGACATACAGTATCTACCAACCGAAAGCATGGGCAGTGTGAGTGGAGACAGCGATTTCCGCCGCTGACCCGTTTAGGAATGCATCTCCGCGTGTGCCTCGATGGCCTTTGATGTGGATCGTGTCGGCGCTGCAAGTACGCGAGAAAGATATGCCCGCGAAATGTGGCCTCGACTTGACTCTCCATGCCAGATTCCTACGCGGTGCTTGTAAGCAGATATTGGTCAGCGCTATGGCTGACAAGCAGTCTTCTACACGCTTCTCCAGACCTTGGTGATCATGCCGTATGTCCCGATTTTCTAAGTCTCATTGATCAGATCATTGACAATACACTTATAGAATACTCATGCCCCTACACATCATCTACTCACCATCGGATATCGCGAAGACGTCTATGCTGCGCGCATCTGTATCATCGCTGGTTGAATCGTCTGGATCAAAATGGCTCTGGGTGCACGCCGTGCTAATATGGTGGATCTCGATCACCTGGACTGCCACCGTTTTGTGGATCACTTGGGGGGCTCTGGCATATCGACGCCGGGAGATCAACGCACTCGCTGTCAGAGTTGAAGCAGCCCGCTCTGCCAAACGTGCGGAGACTCGAGGCGAAGACGACCGGACAACTGAAGATGGATCAGAGGGCATCAAACGTTTTCGCACCCTGATGGTGACAAATGTCCCGCCTGACAGTGAGTGGAAACCCGAGCGAAGCCTCGCTTACTGCAGTGCGCGATGAAAATGCTCTTCGCGGATACTTCGATTTTTACATTCAGCGGCATCGAGCTCGAAGAGCACAGACAGCGAAGCGGAAATTCATTACGACCGACGTCGACGATGTGGTCTTAGTCAGAAAGCTTGCTACCCTGTCCAGTCTACGCAGCCGAAGACAGGACGTTCTACGGAAGCTAGAAATTGTAAGCTGAATGTTGTGTCAAAGCTGACCAGCCAGGCGCACGTCATCCTGGCAAAGCGGGTAGTGACAGCTGTTTCCCGTCATAAGTGTGGTCACTTAGACAAGGGCGCGGACGACGAACAGTTGGCCATACTAGCTGAAGCCATCGAGAAAGGTGATGGAACCATTTGGGATGTGAGTCTTGTTGGATGGACTGCCCCCGCTAATGCGTAGGCGTTGCACGCGGTCCCCCGCGAGTGTCTGGATCGATATCAGTCGCTCACTCATCGTACAAACATGTTCCGTGACACTAACGCACCAATTATCGATTACCTCACCACCAAATTCAACTACCTCACGATGCTGTTGACTGAAGCCCGATCTCGCCCACTTTCATCCTATCCAACCTCGTCCACCGCTTTCGTTACATTTCGAGATGCCAGAACGGCCCGTCTCGCCCTGAAAATCCTGGATAGTCACCCCAATCGAGCTTTGGCTTGTCATGCTACGCCTGCGCCTGATTGGACGGATCTCCTCTGGCCCCGACTCAGCAAAAGTGTATATCGATCCGAATTTGTGCGAGGATGGGTCATTTATCTGGGGGTTTGGGCATTTACGTTGATTTGGGTAAGCTGCATTATAGGACGCCCGCTCATTGTCAGATTTTCCCAGTGTCATTGCTATGCGCCCTGGCATCCCTCAGCAACATTGCCGGTTTCATCAAGCCCTTGGAGAATTTTCTTACTGCTCATCCCAAAGCGGCTTCAGCGATTACCTCTTTGGCTCCAGTCATTCTGGTTGCTTTGCTCACCTTGGCGATTTGCCCGATTCTTCTGGTTGTCGCGAACAAAGCGGAAACGATCGTCACCCGCCTTGGTATACATAATTCTGTGCTTGAGCGGTTCTGGAAGTTTCGTGAGTTCCGATCCTTTGAGGTCTGCTAATCGCTTAGTCATGATCAATGGCGTCATCTTCTTTGCCGTGAGTGCTACACTGGCGCGCTCTGCTGATCGCAGTAGATTGGGCAATCGGCCATTGAAGCCTATCTTACAGCGTTTCAAACCAAGGACTTCGACCCTCTGCCTGTCGTCGCGTCCGCATTTGTGAGTGGACAATAGCATCTATAGAGGCTAAAAGTTAGTCGACTGCAGCGCCCTACTTCGCGTCGTACATCCTGCTTCAGGTGGCCATACAACCATTCTTCGAAATCTATCGCTTTGGGGTAGGTGCAGACTTCGCTTTCAGCAACTGACAAGTAAGCTTCCGACCATTGTCTACGTGTTTGGCACCAGGCGTTCTGTCGTTCCTCGACAGCGATCTACTCGTACCGCACAGTGAGTTCAAGGTTATGGGCAGTACTGACGTTTCAGTCCTACATTCAGCCATTTCTCACAAGTTCCGCAACAACGTGAGTTCCCACTTTGATCATCCATACTGACGTGAAGTGCTTGCTGGAGCGATTATGCACCTCTTTATGTTGCTCAAGTAAGTACAAAGTTCATTGTCATCAATGCTAACCCTCAGTCCGCTTGTCATACCTTTTAGTGAGTTTTACGCGTCTATCAAGCTGATCCCTCAGCTCTCATCTACTATGGTGCATGCTACAGTGAGTCAAGCAAGTGTGTCACCCACGCTTACAGACTTAGCCGTCTGGAAACGTCAATTCACCTACGTATACGGGCGGTTATACGAAACAAACGGACGCCGTTCAAGCATCAGAATCCTCAGATACAGTCTCGACGCATTGGCACGTGAGTCGTCATCATAGGGAAGCGCTGATTAGCCTAGTTGCGCAATTCGTACTCTTCGCATTCTTCATTCTGAGTGGGTACAATCTCTTGACCAAGTGCTGATCCTGTTAGACAAGGCCAAGGGACATGCAATAGCTACGGGAGTACTGTTCTTCGTCACTCTCATCGTCAAGATTATGTAAGTTCAGGTAGCACATCGGATGCGCTGACAATAAGCATCACACTGGCACTCAAGAAACGTTTCAACAGGTGAGCGATCCGTGTTATCCACCGCTGACAGCCAGTTTCGACGTGGAAGAAGCAGATATCTTGTGCCCTCCTGATCCATCGACAGGGAGCGCGGCGGAAGAAACGGCGGAAGAATTTGATCTCATCGAGAAGAGTAACGATGACGAGGAGCTGCCCAAGAAAAGGATCAGCTTTCGTGTGTGGCATGGATTGCATCTCATCCGGAAAACCCGTCAACTTTTGGATTCCCTTCCGTTCGATCGCTATTTGTTTGCTACTCTGGATACCAAAATATCCTTTGACCCAGAGCCGAATGGGGGCTTGATAGGTCAGCAGCCATCGCAAATCGACTCAGTCAAGGAGATGGTAAAGGGGACCGTGGTGCCTCACCCACCGCTGCAGCCTTGGGAGGACATCCCTCCTTACCAACGTTCAAGAGGGTATAATGATCAGCCAGCCTATACCGACGAATATGACGATTTTCTCTGGCTTCCTCGCGATCCGCTATCGACTCTCGATCTCGATGACACGATCGAAATGCGCTTATCACTGACCACCTCTACTTTTGGCCTCGGTCACATCAGCGACAACCCACTTGGCTTCATTGGTGCGCCGGAAGAAGGCACAGACGGCCCGCAAGAGATTCTGAACGAGAAAGCATCGGCACACATCCCACTGCCCACACCCTATGACGGCAACAGTCTGGACGGATTGCCCTCTCGACGGAGACGCGCGACCACTACTTTGGATGCGCTATTCCGTCGGCCGAGATCGTCATCAACAAAGTCAGACAACGACATCTTGTTACGACCACTTTCGGCACAGTCTTCGAATGCGGCTCCCACATTCACTGATCTCGTCCGCACGTCTACGCCACGCCCAATTTCCGAGCTCGGAGACTCCTTGAGTGACCCACCTCCAGAGCCAAGAACTGCTGGTTCTCATATCTCCTTCTCGACCGCCCTGGGCCGCTCTCCGTCAGGACGAAGACCTAGCAGACTATTGCCGCACAACGAAATACTTCGCAGTCCGAGCGTTTCAAGAGATCGAGCTCTTAGCGCCGTGTCGACCCAGACGACCCGAACTATTAGCGGTCTTTCCTCTCAACAGCATGCGTTGCTCAACGAGGTGATGGAAGAGGAACGTCTGGCCAACTCCACTGCAGAACAAGAAGTGAGGGCAGAGCAGGAAAAGGAGCAGGACGAGGTTGCTAAAGAACAGGAAAAGCGGAGAAAGACTAGTGAATCTGGACTGAGACGTAGATTGACTAGAGGGGACAGCGAGCGACCCGGTCTAGATAGGGCTAATGACTCACAACGATCTCGGCGAAGTGAGCGTGAAACATTAAATTAGATGTACACTATAATTGATTACAACAGGTGTATGATGATGTGTATAGCTCCTATGCAGTTGACATGATGAACATCTTACCTTTCCTCCACGTCCTCTTCCGCCTCTCGTATGCTCTACCGCTTTCTTTGGCTTCCTTCCTTAATTGCAGTTGGCGGGGACCAGGCTCTTTCCACCGGATTGAAGCCGTCTGGATCGTAGTCTCAGAGACTGCCTCTGGAGTGGAGACATCCTCATCGCGTGCTTCTTTCTGAGGGGGAGATTGGTTGCCGCGCGCGTTCGCACTCCGCCGGGTCATGCTTTTGACCGATTGACCATCAGGAACGTAAAGGCTGTTCATGGCGACCAGTTCCTGTCGAAGACGAGCCTGTCCCCTCCTCGCTTTGGCTTGTTCAGCCTCATCCATGCTAGATTCGGAGATGTTCCACTCGACAGACCCTAGCTGTCAGCGAAGGGACAATCTTGCATTGACTCACAATCCTGAGCCTTCCGTACCCGATCGTCGGCTGACAACATGATGGGTCCGTGGACCACCTCTTTGTCGAGGAGATTGCGCATGTTGAATGTGATAGCCCGTGTAGGACGTTGACCCGACGTTTCATCCCAATCCTGAGGTTCCACGTAAGCCGTCAGAGAGTGCGCTTGTGCGTCGGGGGAACGTTTCATGATGACTGCGACGCTCTACAAGAGGAGTTAGCACCATGACCACAATCTCATTCTGCGAATACGCACCTTATCAGGAAAAGCATCTACGCAACGCTGCAGAAGCTTCTCAAGGATAGCTATGGACAGTTTGAACGCTTGCTCCGCCAGCTCGGTTGACCCAAACAACCTTTGATCGATCTCGGAGCTGAAAGTAAATAATTAGTGAGCTACTCCTCGCATTGCGACCTACAGTGGTATATATTGGAAACCATAGATGCGCGCAGTATTGTGATATGCGAGAAAAATGCCATCCATTGCGCCAATACGGACTTGAAGACTGCAAATTGTCAGGTTGTACAAGCTTCTGGAGGGCTCACCTGAACTTGAGCATGCCAGCTCGCAGAAGATCATAGTACCTGTAAAAGTCAGCAGATATGAGATATCACGGTGCAGTCGACTCACTCTCTTTCGAAGGATTGCGTGTATCCTCGCTCTTTCCATATATCATAAGCAGAGTTGGCCTACACTAGTCAGTGGATTGATCGTCACGGCAGTTGATGTGACGCTCACAAGGTAATTAGCACGGTCGTACCGGACAGGCAAACATGCTCTGGTCTTAATGTCGAAAACACCGGTGCCGGGCAGCCGAGGGTCGTAACAATCCAGCTGCGAGCGCATAATCAAAGATCCCGACTACCCTGTCAGCAAGCGCGTCATTGCCATCGGCTCACCTTTTGATACTGATAGGCTTCCTTTTGATTTCTCTCCTCTTGAGATACGGCTTCGTCCGGGCTCGACCGAAGGAAGCGTTTGAAGTCTCGGACTTCAGCGGTAAGCATCTTTTCCAGTATTCGACCCTAAACATGCCGTCAACATTTCTGTCTGATGACTGGCAGACCTCTTGGAGCCACCGCTTCGCTCACAAAATCGCTGATGACATTTTCTACATCCATACTCTTGTCACTATCCACCGAATACTCGGTGCCCTCTGTCTTGGTGATGATCAGACTGGCGGGTAACTCGGCACCGGGCGTAAAGGTGTTGCGCTATTGATGCTTTCAGAGAACGCCCTTTGCAGATTGCTCACCTCGGTGGTAAAGCCTTGGCTTAATGTCGCCAGATCGATACCTTTCCCACCTGGGAAGGCTTCAGCCTTGGTCATCCCTGGACCTTCGTGAGACTCACCACTGATCGCGAAATATATCTGACTCAACGCTTTTGTAAGCGTAGAAGTCGATCCAAGAAATTGGCACTGATGTTGTCGCGCTAGCTGTAAGAGCTCCTAAATGTGACGATCAGTCTGTGTTCCTACAATTGATAACGCACCGAATCCTGTGAAGGTGTGATGTAAGCCGGACAGCGTTCGAAAGCAAACTCCTCCGGTTTGGGTATGTCGTGCAAGGAAGGGTCGAAATTCCAGACACCCGTTCGTACATCCCGTAGAGGTTGAACACCAGGGCTAGGTCCATGTCAGCTTGGCCCGCGCCACTAACCTTGGTCGCGCACGAACCTAAATAGCACTCTTCCAAGACTACGCCGTAATCGCGAGATATGCATTTTCCGGGGAGGTTTGATCTCTGTATGTTGTAGTCAATGTGTGCTCGACCTCCCTGTCAGAAACGTCAGACGTACTCGAGATGCGAATGTTCCGAGCCGATATGGCGCCAGCATTCTGGTCTACGGCGGACGTATTTTGTGCCCGATCTGCATCAGACGAAAGAGTTTGGGGTTCTTCTCCTTTGCTTGTTGGCGAGTCAGGTAAGGTGACATCGATGGTCGTTGTAGATGTTGCATCTGAGAATCTTGATATCTGATGACGAGGGCGTCTTTTCCGTAGCCGTCGAGATACAAGGGGCACATCCTGCCTGACGCCTTGAGGGATCGGCACAGTCAGGGCCGTAGCTCTCTTACGCTGTGCCTTCAACGAGCTCGCCATGATCTGGTCTTGAGTCAAATCAATCATGGCTTGCCTCTTGACTGATCTCACACCGCTACCATGATCTGATGTGGCCTCCGGAAGTTCTTGTCTGCCATCTTGCAAACTTCTCAGTTGCCGAGCAGTGGATTGAGCCGAAGCAATGAGCTGCTGAGTGGCCGAATCGAGGTGGGCGATGGCAGTGTGGAATGATCGAAGATGATGCGTGGATGGTACAGAGACACAACGCGATAGGAGGTGCGCCATGCTCGACTCGACTGGAAAGAGAGAGAGAGAGAGTACTTGGCGACGGGCGCAAAGTGCGATGCTTATCAGCCGTTGCTCGCAGCTGTCAACAAAACCAAGCTGCTCACTGCTCACTGCTCACTGCTCACTGCTCACTGCTCGTTGCTCGACTTCGATCATTACAACTTCTTCTGATGAAACAGTGCTTACGTACTCGGTCAGCATCTGGCCCTAGTCTTCCTTTGATGCGGTGATTACATAACGCTGTTCAGGCTGGAAATGAAAAAAAAAAGCTTTCAGTGTCGTCCCCTGCTGTGCCCCTTCTCTGCCTCTCGCTTCCAAATTATTCACTATCTCTCACTCTTTGCTCCCTATCTCTCCCTCAAAAGCTCTCAAGCACCTCTACTTCAACAT
The DNA here is from genome assembly GCA_026538395.1 of Cryptococcus sp. GC_Crypt_3. Lineage (NCBI taxonomy): Eukaryota > Fungi > Basidiomycota > Tremellomycetes > Tremellales > Cryptococcaceae > Cryptococcus > Cryptococcus sp. GC_Crypt_3. The sequence continues at coordinate 90,537 of JALPCB010000037.1, forward strand.
CACCTCTCCCACTCAACACAATGCTGCTCTACACCGACATTCTTACCGAGGACGAGCTCCTTTCCGACGCTTTCGACGTGTAGGTTGCAGAAGTCTTCTCTTTGTTGTTGTCGCACGTGTAAGAGCTAATGAAGCAACACAGTAAGGAGATCGGCGACATCGCTTACGAGGTCGACTGCACAATGATCGTCGTCAAGGACGGCGAGGTCGACACCGGTGAGTCGAGAGACTCCTGCTCCGTTTGATGGCTCGTTGCTGAGCAGCGTTCTCCGGGACAGGTGGTAACCCTTCTGCCGAGGAGGCCGAAGAGGCACTCGAGAACGGTGCCAGTCAGGTCAACAATGTCGTCTACTCTCTCCGTCTCCAGTCTACTACTTTTGACAAGAAGGTCAGTTCACATTGCCCATAATGTCTGTCCTGCCCTCTTGCTGAGTTTTGAATCAGACCTACCTCACCTACCTCAAGGGCTACATGAAGGCTGTCAAGGCCAAGCTTCAGGAGACCAACCCAGAGCGTGTCCCCGCCTTCGAGAAGGGTGCTCAGGACTTTGCCAAGAAGATTGTTGGCAACTTCAAGGACTACGAATTCTACGTTGGTGAGAGCATGAACCCCGACGGCATGGTCGCCCTCCTCGTAAGTCCAAATGTTTGTCTGGTGCAAAGGAAGCTGACGGTCTCCGAATAGAACTATCGCGAGGACGGCACCACTCCTTTCTTCACCTTCTGGAAGGACGGACTCAAGCAGGCAAGTCTGGATTGATTTTCATCGTGTGGGGCAAAACTAACCAATTCGCTGCAGGTCAAGATCTAATTCGGTTTGATTGATTGCTTTGCTGTATTCTGGTCGTACTGTTTTTCCACATGCATTTGCCTTCACACGCTATGTTGTCTTGTTATGACCACTGTCATGCCATAGTCACATTGAAGTACCGTATTGTAACTTTGGCTGGGAACCACCACCGCAGAGAAAGAGTAGAGATGCTTCTGATCAGTGTGGTGTTGCGCCAAAAGTCACAAAGGGTTGAAAATTGCGTCCATCGCGTTCAGTGACGCATTGTGTACAGTTATCATTATATAACACAGGTATCAATTTTCCCCCCTCTCTCGCATCTACACTCCATCATGGCATCTCTTCCAGACAAGGCAACGCCTGAGCACACCGCATTTCGTCAAGCGGAGAAACATTTCAAAAACCGAGCTGCAAAGGACTCCCTTCCATCGCTCCGTCGTTACCAACACTCACTGGTCGATTTATCTCGGCCGGACCAACAGGAGGATGACCAAGTCTGGAAGGCGGGCTGGTGGTCTCCGGACAACGAGAAGAAAACCCCGATTGGTGCTTCCCTTTTCTCAAAGGCACGCAAAGGGAAGCAACGAGCTCGGGGAGAGCGGCCGGAGCTTATTACTTCTGATCTCTGCCGGATTGAGCTCACCGATGGACGACCCGCTTGGATTGTAGCACCTGGTATCATGCTTGCCTTTCCTCCCCAGCAAGACTGGGCGCTAACAATCTCAGTAGGCTGCATCCTGATCCCCCGATGTCTGTCGGAAGCAGAACAATTGTCTCTGTTACGATCCTCTCTCGCCGAATACACGTTGCCGCCCAACCCACTGTCCCTGTCCACACATTATGCTCTTCCACCCGACCTCTTCCATCTATATGCAACTTGTCCGGAGACGCTTGTTCAATCCAAACATGCTTTGAGTGAGCAGTCCAGAGCGCAGGAATCGACCTCTAGATCTGGCACCAACCGGCAGCTCATCGAAACGCAGCCAGCGTCCGTTTTGGGTTATGACGAAATTGTAGCCCGAAACAAGACTTGGACTGGCGACATTCCTAGCGAAAGACTCGGATCGAAGTCCGTCGACCGACTCATGCAACAGCTTCGCTGGGCGAATCTCGGCTGGGTATATCAGGTATGCAACCAGAGTCCAGAGCACCGAGGCTTTCAGTATCTGACTGCTTCATCCACGCAGTGGTCCACGAAATCCTACGACTTCAGCGCAGACGAACCGATCCCTTTCCCCTTCGAGCTCTCCAAAAAGTGCTCAGATATTGTAGCTGCCGTACCGTGGGGAACGGTTTTTTCGAAAAACGATATCGCTACTGACGATGGGCATATCGATTGGACATCGTGGCCCAACGATTATGGCAAGTGTGACGCGGTGAAGAAATACACTGTCAGCTGATAGGGCCATGACTGCAGCACCGGATACTGGCATCGTCAACTTCTACCAGATGAATGACACCCTGATGGGTCATGTCGATCGTGCTGAGTGCGTGAATCTGTCACGATCAAACGGCATAAGAAGTAGCTAACTTCTTCTTCAGACTGGACCCAGCTCGGCCCTTAGTATCTATATCGTGCGTCCTGCTTAGTCTGGCCAATCTTGGCCATGCTAATTGAGTCTATGTGTTCGCCCGGATTCAGATTGGGACATTCGGCTATCTTGCTCCTTGGCACGGCGAGCCGCCATGATACGCCGCGCCCGATTCTATTACGATCTGGAGACGTATTGATCATGAGTGGCCAAGGTCGACAAGCCTACCATGGTGAGTGCAAGTAGCATGCGCAGACTGGGGGCCAAGTCCTTGTTGTCTACGGAAGCGAGCTGAGACCGATCTTCCCGGATAGGTGTGCCGCGGATTATGGAAGGAACTTTGCCCCTCCACTTCGTTCTGGATGATAGTGATAAGGACACGCACGTGAAGGCGGCGAAACGATGGATAGAATCCGGAAGGATCAACATCAACACTAGACAGGTGTTTCCCCCCGGCTTCCAACGACCTGCACATACAAGCTAGCATCCACGCGTAGGGTGTAAAGGCGGAAGAGGGAGAGGAGGTAGCGCCTATCGAGCTCAGCCTTGCATTACGTAACCTTGTCACTTTCGATTTTAGCTATGTACGCGTCGCGTCTCGAAATGCCATGTTTCTGTCACTGCTCTTTTGCTGTCATTCTTATACTGCCAACAGTCTCATCTCAGCACTGCAGCAGTCACTCTCACCGTCAGCGCGTCGCACACCACTCGGCGGCTCTGGCAAAGCACGCAACAATGGCCACTACAGAGGAAGACGCTCGCAAACAGCTGCAGGAGCACTTCCATGCCGCTGTTTCAGAACACCCAGATGTCATGGCCGAATGTACGTTGATTTACTCGTCAAGTTTAGAAAAGTCATTTTCGAGGGAGTCACGTCTGTCTGGGGCAAGTACTGACTCTGCTTAGGCCTCTCGATCATACGTTTGCATCACCTCAGCCCCTCCGATCTCTTTTACAAGTATGAGGCGTTTCTCATGTCTCGCCCATCGGGGCTTCGCGCCAAGCTTGCAACATTGACCTTGGGCAGCATTCGCGAATTGCGCGCGGAGATACAGCGCGAGCAGCAGGCAAAGGCAGTTGCTAGCATGGGCTCAACAACGAACGCAACATCGTCTTTGGATCAAACGCCCAAAGCAGCGGTCGGAGTTCGCAAAGGCAAGGGTGGTGTGACTGATATCGGCGGATTGTAAGTAAAACGTTCGGAAGACGCCTCCACGAATGGAAGAGTGACCGCATACATATATAGCCTCGAAGGTCTGTCCACACCCTCTCGACCTTCCAAAGCATCAACCGCTTCTTCATCTACTCGTCATACCAACGGATCAAATCACAATAGTACCCCTCATTCCACTTTCTCTCCTTCCTCAGCCGCCTTTAATCCTTCCCGTGATCACAGTCTGTCCACGCCACAACGAGCCACACCAGTTGCTGCCTCCTCAAGCAGCTATAGACCGGAAGCGGCGCGGCTGACAGTAAGCACAAATGGAAGTCATTTACTGGACACTCCCGTTGGCAAAAGCTTCAGCAATTTATCGGCACCTTCCAGTCCTATCAGCCCAGCAGGTTCACCGAAAGAGTCAGTTTCGGTAGAATGGTTGTCTGGCAAGACTGACTTTCAGTGGATAGATTGTCTTCGCAGCTTACTCAACCCTTTCATCTTCGACCTCAACCACATTCATTGGTGGAAACTCTAAACCCTCACTTGCCTAGCTCTAAACGGGGGGTCCCACCAGGCTCTAGGCAACGCGTGTCGCTCAGTTCCACAGCAGATCCCAGACAATGGAATTACCGTTACATGTTCGAGAAGACATCTCAACGCAGCGAGGCTCTAGATGATGTGATAGACGATTATGCCGACATAATCAAAGAAGCGTATGGAATAACGGAGCTAGGGGATCCGCACTTCGTTTCGGAGGAAGATATCTATACTGTTGGCCGGATACTGTCTCCACCAACCGATTCCGCCAAGGTCAATGCAAGCTCCCTTTACCTCGAATCATCCCGGCTGCTCGGTTCTGGTCGAAAGATAGCCCTCCGTTTCGCTACTTTTGGTCATTTGAAAGTTCGTGGGGGAGCTTCGGGTGTCAAAGGGTTTGGGTTGTTTCCCGGCTGCTTGGCGTGCGTGAAAGGGAGGAATGGTGGCGGAGGAGTTTTTGTGGTCGAGGAAGTTCTTCTGGTGAGCATCATCCCGAGAGAGATCCCATTCATGGTGGTCTGAATATTGCTAAGAAAAGTTTGGCAGGCTCCTCCGAACCCTCTGGCTCAAACGCCGATCGAGGAACTGTTAGCCTACCAACATGGAGATAAGCTGCACGGGCAGCCTCTTTCCTTAATGGTCGCCGCAGGCCCATACACCCTGGATGATGACCTCATATACGCTCCGTTCGGCGCTTTGGTTGATGTGGCTATGGACGAGCGGCCAGACGTTCTTATCTTGGTAAATACTCGCACGCACATGCAAAGCTGATACAACTTGTGTGTAGCTCGGCCCTTTCGTTGATTCTCAACATCCTATGATATCGCAAGGAGCTGTGACCCAAACGCCAATCGAACTTTTCCGCGAACAGATCAGTAGTCGGCTTCAGAAGCTTGTAGACTCGTCTCCAGCTACAGTTGTTATTCTCATACCCAGTGTGCGGGACATTGTATCCCGACATGTGGCGTTTCCTCAATCGATGCTTGAAAAGGAGCTACTACATCTGCCCAAAGTGAGTTGACGTCAACGAATGACCAGCAACAAGATTAATAACCAGTCCTTGCAGAAGGTCAAAGTGTTGCCAAACCCGTGCACATTCTCCGTCAATGAAATCGTTATCGGTATATCCAGCGTGGACATACTGTTTCATCTCCGACGCGAAGAGTTGTTCCAGAGGGCGGAAGAAGCCGAGCCAGACACGTCAAACAAGACTCCAGACAACAGGGACGCCATGGCGGGATTGGTACGACACGTTCTCGGTCAACGCAGCTTTTATCCTATATTTCCACCGCCGGAGGCATCGGCAGCTGAGATCAATCTGGATGTTACACATTACCCCCTGTTGAGGATGGACGGACCAGCTCCAGATATCCTCATCTTGCCGAGCAAGTTAAAGCATTTCTCCAAGGTGAGTATCGGAATCGCCGCCAGGCGGCCTTGCTGATTGACCTTTGTGTGACAATGATGAACAGGTGGTAGACTCTACTCTTGTGGTGAATCCCGCGTACCTCTCTCGGCCGCACTCGGCGGGTACTTTTGGCAAGCTTGTGCTTTACCCTACGCCCAGGGAACAGCTTGAAGCTGAAGTGCAGGACGACTCTGAGGAGGACACGAGAGAACATCAAGTCTGGGAACGGGCTAGAACAGAGATATGGCGTATATGAGATGTTTCGATGCATTCACATGCATGCGGCATCACGCACTGGTGACTTCGCTACCTGCCACCGTGGGGACATCGGACGTCTCCGTGTCCGTTCTCGGCCGTTTGGCCGCAGACCCGAAACCTCCTGTAGATCCAAAGCCACCAGCGCCCCTCACAGTCGCCTGTAAATTCTATTGGATTTTCCGTTGCTTAGCGTCGTAGTCACGCGACAAGAGATGGGACGCCTGATGACTCACATCGACTTGTCTCAGACGCGGGACGGAGATTCGCTCAAGGATCAATTGAGCTATACGATCCTTCTCATTCACTGGTCCCACAAGCGTATGTACCTCAGCTAGGTGGTTTGCTACCCCTCAATCGATGACTCACCCTCGAAATCCGTGTCCGAATGGTTGAACAGAAGAACCATGACCGGACCTCGATAGTCAGCGTCGATGACGCCTGCTCCTGTCTGTATACCATGCTTCGAGGCTGTGATGACCGATGAACATGTTTCTCCTGACTGGACTGCCCGATATTGGGACCAAACTCACCGAGCCCACTTCGAGGAGCTATTCGACCATAATGGCCTTTTGGTACAGCGATAGAAAGCTGTAGGTCCACCAAAGCTTTGCCTCTGGCTGGGATCATTTTATGCTCGGCGCTATACAAGTCCATTCCTGCTGCAAAATCGGAGCCTAATGTGGGCAGAGTTGCTCGGTCGGACAGCAATTGCACGTCCATCTCGACGACCAGATCTGGTGGGCTCTACCGTGCTCGGCGGGTAAGTCATGGCAGCTGAACGAGGAAGAATCAGCTTACCTGTCCTGCTGACATGGCTGATGACTTGTGTTGCGTGATGTTATGGAGTAAGAGAGACAGACAGAATCCGGGACCAAGGAAGAGCAGGAAGAAAGAAATCAATAAATTACAAGCAGTGAACCGAGACGCGCGAGCACGCGTTGCTGTCGATCACGTGCTTGTCATGTTCGACTCGTTGGGACATCTCTCGCAGGAGTCTTCGTTGTGTACGTGGTCGGAGTATTTTCTAGTCGGCGTGTCGCCCCACTGCGGAACATGCTCAGAACTGTCAACAATGCTGTCAGTCGGTGACGACAGCGCGGCGGTAGCTCTCTTTCCACACGATCCGCTTGCCCTCCTTGCGCTGCTGCAGTCCCATTTGCCTCGGTCACTGCCAGTGCACACCCTCATAGCGAGCAACTACCAGTCGACTAATCCAATATCAGGCGGCGGGCACCCAAACTCGCCCGACGACAACGACGATGTGCACAACAAAGCTTGGGCGACTTTCTCGGATCTCTCAGACATCCCAGTCCTCTTCGTCGTCCTCATCCATGTCCCAGGACCTCCGGCCGATCAGATCCGGTTCTTTTGCTCTGCCGAATCCCACGCTTCGTCTGAGAAGGAACGACAGGCAGCTTCAGCAATGGTCCAGGACTCGGTGCGCTCATTCCAGACGATTTCCAAGGAAATGAAGGCGATAGGTGGATTGTCCATACTGTGGTCTGGCGCCGTGAGGGATATGTGGCGTTCACCTAATCCCGCTGCGATCTACGAAATATGGGTAGCTCCGGTTCCTGGAGCTAGTGATAGACAGAACCAGGAAGATCTTGTTGACCTGATAGTAGACGGGGGTCGACGGGAGGATTGTGAGGCGGTGAGTTTGCTGCCCCGTAATCTTGAGCTTCACACGTTTCTGGTGACCGCAGTACCCTGCCTTTTCAGCGTCCAAGAAAGAGCGTGAACAGAGAGCGCTTGATCTCGCATTGACGCTCAATTCGACAGTGAAGCGTTTCACTGACTGCGAACGGTTCAGATTCAAGCCAATCGAGGCATTCCTTTCCCAATAGAATACTACATCTCTCGTTTACCCTACACCACGGTGATCCGCACCCTCGCAGAGCCTCGCCGCGCCGTTGGGTGGCTGCTCGAGAACTCTGGGGGTGACTTGGGTTCACTCCATGTTGTTCCAGCGTATCGTCGCCGTGGTCTGGGCAAACGTCTAGCACAAGAACGGATAGAAGCCCAACAATCAATAGGAGTGAGAAGCCACGTGTGGGTGTCTCGAGAAAACGTTGCAAGTCAGGCGTTCTGGTCGAATATGGGATGGGAGAAAGGCTGGGCTGCTGAGTGGGTGCGATAAGTACGGAGTAGACCAATACCGTGATGACTCAGTCGAATACGAGGCCGAGCTTGATTGTATTGGACGATAGATGCTTGCGCGCATACCCGCTCTCATGCGCTCGCACATATGCCAAGGCCACCTCTGGTTTCGCTGCTCTGCATATGGATGCAGAAGGCGTCCGCCATCTTGGAAATGGGACCTTTCCTTCGTGAAGATCAGGCGGTCTGATAGCAAAGAGCTAAGAAATACAATTGAGAGAGCACACTACCTTTTCACCAAAGATCGGTCGAGGGTCTGGCAAGCAAAATGTACTTGCGTACGGAGGCAGAGCATGGAAGCTTCGCTTCTCGCTGAGGAAGTGACGTAAGTTGTAGAGCTATCATCTGCGGTGATTCTTCCGCTGAGAACAGATGTAGTGTCCTTCCAATTGACCCTCTTCCCGAAGCACGGTAGCTGGCTGGGAAGAATTGTCTCGGCAACCTGGAGCAAGAGCCCTAGATATCTCTTCTTGACCCTTGGGAAGAAGAAGTCACAGCTATGAAAGTACCTGGCTTGTATATGTCAGAATAAGTGCCACTTGACCACTGGTGATCTATCGCCGCTCATTCCAGTCACTTGTACGCTTATTTACTTGCCTCTATCAATATTCTTCTTCCTTCTTTGTACCTCTGTATGCGCGCTTTCAACAATGTATATCTCTTCACTTCTTGCTGAAGGGTGGTACAGGTCACATCACACCAGTAAATGCTGTAGTATTGTGCTCCAGTCATGATACTTCACAACACAATTGTGGTGTAATGAACCTCACCTGCCAATCACATCTCCCACTCTAAAATGCTGTACAGCATCCATTTCCACCTCTCTGTTGACTATCCTTTGTCCATGACTTGTAGCACATTTGAGCTGAGACAGACCTATCAAGCTTGATTTTTGACGCTAATAAAGACCATAACTCGCCTCAATCTTTCTCTAAGGTCTCGCATAAATCTTCAGATATTTATATCAAGCCTTTCTCATTACAATCAGCTCGGTTCTCAATTTCATCAAGTCGATCCTTGACCCCATCGGATCAACACGCAAGATCAGAGAAATAATTGAAACGGGAAGACTTGATAACTTCTTCTTAACAATTGAAGATTCACTCGAACTCAATCATAGAGTGACATGAAATTCTACCTGGGAAACAAGGTATTCAAAAGATATATCAAGTCCCTCCCTCTCCACTTCGCTTCTTGCCAAAGAGCTAGATGTCCCCTTTCCTGCTCTTGTAAACACTGGTGCGCATCCTCTTGCTTGCACACATTCTTCACCAATCCCTGCAAAAAGAGTATTTTGCTCACGTGAATGAACGCAAACCTGGACATACATCGCACGTGTTAGCTCTCGTACTTCAATGGACTGCCGGACCTTGGTGTGTACGTCTGCTAGAATGATTGACAAGAGATTGCACGTGACAAAAGCACTGAATGTGGATTTGCATACTGCACAATCAATTGTGTGCCGACGTGCAAGAGTGCGCATTGTGCGTACATGTCATATTGACTCACCTGACCAGGTCATGACATAATCAGTTACTAGCTTATTTGCATGATACGGAGACAATTTGCAACAGACAGATTGACAGAGTCGAATCCAGTCGAGTCATTGTGTCTAGCGTATGCAAAAGCACCATATTCTTAGTACGTATTTTATCTTCTTCCAGCTACAGATCAATTGTCTCCTGTATTCAAGTCCTTTCCCATTCATGTTACAAGTCCCAGTCAGACAAGCGGGAGGCACTCAACCTTATAAGGTGGGCATGAAGGTACCACTGTCCCTGATCAAGAAAATGCAACAAGCATAGAGTGGTGGGATAAGTGCCACATCGCCGCTAGTGATCCATCACCGCCTGTTGCTGCAAATTCATCTGCGTCTGTGCTTTCATTCGCTCTTTATCTTTGCTACTCTCGCTTCCTTTCAAACATCTCTGACAGGCACGATACTCATCGCACTTTGACATGAAGAATTGATGAAAGTGTGGAACATTGTTGAGGCCTCGGCAATAGGCCGTTACAGATCGCTGGCTGCTATTGGGCACTATCTTTGACAATACATGGGCGCGTCCATGAAACCAAATTTGATAGAAGATTCTGCGCAGAAGCTGCAATGAATATGTCGCACTCTTTCGATTGCACTTCCGCTGTACGTGCAGAATTTGGTGCATTCTGTGAAGTGGCTTGACACACCGCTTACATTGTGTGTTGAAAGCGTGCATACAGAGGTACAAAGAAGAAGAAAGAATCGATAGAGACGGGTATATAAGCGTGTAATAGACCTGGATCAAGCGGCGATAGATCACCAGTGGCTAAGTGGCACTTATTCCGACATTGTGGTAGACAGAGTGTCATCCTCAATACACCAGCCAAACTGTGCCGCAATATCGCAACCTGAACTCGCCATCTGCAGGCTATACTACCCAGGACAGTAGTATGTATTTTTGTGCTTGAAAAAACTCCAACCAGCCGGTGGTGGCATGTACTGTGCCACGTTTGCAAATAATATCTTTGAGGTAACATCTCTGCAAGAGTAGTCAGCTTTGCAAATTAACAATATTGACCAAACATCATGAAAGTTTCACTAGCATAGAACACAGTTCAGGGCCACACATCTTTGATTCATTCATTTATCATGTACCTTAGGTCATAAACTGGAAAGACAATCCCACTGAAAAACTAAGGCACAGCATCATCAAAATATGGCAATCATCCCGCTGTCCTGATTGTAAGCTACATCCACCAATGATACACCAAGAACATTGCATGACACGGAACAAGCTATGCGAAGGTTTCAACGTTGTGAAAATTAGCGACGGACAATCAAGAACAAGCCTGTATTGTTCTTTTCAGGCAACATCAACAAAGTTTTGCAAACTTCCCCAAACTCCTCCAACATTTTACTGTCTTAAATGTCACTGAAACATCTGCACGCCAGACTCAGTTCGCTCTCTATTGTTCTTTTTGCCAAAGACTGCACAACTTTGTCAAATTTTTATTTTTCTCAACGAAAGGCCCATGTCACCAAAATTGACTTGACTATGATTCTATTGTTCTTTGTCGGCCGAAGTACGGCGAAGTACGGCTACCTTGACGGAACTTGACATAAGGTAGAAGGTATAAGAAGGAGCAATGTCCACAACATAGTTAGTTTCCCTTGTCAATTCTAGATTGATGTCTTCTAGCTAGTACCTCGTAGTTACCTAGTCTTCTGCATTGCTATACCAACCAACACGTACTCGGCTATTTCCCCAAGAGTCCTCAAGTCAGACCGCAAAACGGTTTCAAGATATACCAACATCAAAGAAGTTCAACCAACTTTGTCAAACTTACCCCAAGTATCCTTTCCCGTACTCAAACTTTGACTGCTGAACGACGGGCTATTCGTTGGTCGTCGTAGCCCCGTGACACCTTAACATCATTGTTGACCGATGGAGAAGCATATAAAGGTTGTCTGCTACCTGCTTGTCACTCGACGGCACCACGCACAGCTCAGCTTCAAGAAGGCGCACCCGAAGATCATTAGATCTTCGTCAGCTCATTCAGGCGAAGTTGTACCACAGTGACCTGACTCGATGCATGTTGTGGAATCACGAGAAGTCAGAGCATGCGATCGCGACTGCCGTCCAAGGGATGGGTTAAATGTTTAGTTCACTCAACAGCATTGGCGTCGAGCGCGTAACCAACACGAGGTTTTGACTATGGTTTGAGTATAGGTACAGTGACTGCTTGCCTCCTCACTAACATTTTCACATTCAAGCTCTTGCGATAGCGGACATCAACAAACATGCTCGGCTTCCTTAGGAACCACGGAAAAATTTGCAAACGGCGACAAAAGTCATAGTGTTGGAGCTAGACGCGACAGTGATGTGCCTCTTCTACCGTTGACCGGATGTTATGCCGACCAAGCAGAGACAACTGGTGGGTTGCCAGACGGATTGGTAGACTACGTCAACTTGAAAGTGTGTGACACCCAGCTTTACTCTTTGTACGATGCAGGCTACAGAACACACTATATAGTCATTTCAAGCATGAAGATCGGGCGTCAATGTGTCTTTCAGCCCATGGTCCCAGTCAAGACTGAGTGCACTGCTTCACTTCGTCTGATATGGACTTGGTGATTGTTCACTGGCGCCATACATCTCTTAGCTGGTCGGTAGCTGATGTCACCCTCGGCGTGTCAAGTTACAGCTCGATACACCGGCTTTACAGGTACGGAAGATCACCTTCAGCTTTCGCCGAGCACGCCGATAGCGCAAGAATCTGGCTTGAACCCAAGGCAACCAATCATCCTGTATACTCGAGTACGCTAAGTTGAGAAGAAGAAAGGATGAGAAGAGCTCACGACCGATTCAGAAATTATGGAGGAGAAGCAGGGGGATGAGCCGCCGATGTTCACAGCGCAGTGCTGCTTGCCCCCCGCCAAACAACTTTGAAGAAGTTTCTTCCTGGCACATTTTCTCTGCCATGCGTTCCAGTGCTATTCATTGGCGAAGATGGTATGCAGGGACCCGCTGCGGTCTGATGATGGCGTAAAAGGTAGCTACCGCCAGACGTGGGCCGGGGCGCTTCGCACGACTCTTTGCGTATCGGTTATCCGGTGACAAGGTCATGCATGTCGGGTACTGAATAATGCTACAAATTGTCACAGAGCATGCTAAGGCAAACTCATATTCATCTACTTCTTGTAGATGCAGATGATGCTGTTGTTGAAAAGGGGTTAGTTTGACAATGATGAGATGGTAGTGCCCAGGCGCGGTGAAGGTGGACGGAACCCAGGAGAACAGCGAAGCAGAAGAATATAGACAGAGGTTAGCGCATGTCACAGACGTTGATCAGATTCCACTTGCTCTTCATCTTCCAGGACATGACTGAGAAGTTGAGATAGGTTAGCTCTCCGTAACTCGTCGTCAGGAAGGCGACTCACTCTAAGCCGACTTTCTGTCCCCGTGAGTGCTTCGCAGAAGTTCCCCAGACCATCGCTGATTGCAGATACAAATAAGCTATGATCCGTGAAAGAAGACTGTCTGATATTCACCATTGCGGAACTGCTTGACTATTTCCTTGTGGATGGCGTTACAGAAGTCTTCGACAGTACATCGACCACGTCGAAGCACGACGGGAGAGGAGTAGTCGGGTGTCTGCCCTCTTGGCTTGGTGTAGCTGTAGATTGACGGATCAGGACAAGGCCTGGCTTTTGGAGTGATCTCCCAGACTCACACTCGGACAAGATTCAATTTCTCCCACATGAATTCCAGCAGTTCATCAATGTTGAGCCACATTTGGGACGAAATTGGTACCGAGTTCGGGATCTATTATACCAAACCAAAAAAAAGTCAGTGCTGCAGCCGGCACGGGCGACAGTGCACATGCCTTGTATAGCAAATCCAGCTCTTCTATGCTGATTGCGTCGATCTTGTTGAGGACGAAAATTGCAGGAATATACACTCTTCTCGGGTGGTCAGCACAGAGCCGCAATAAGGGGGCGCTGTGCACACATACCGGTTACCCTCAACAGCGTCGATGAAATCCTCGATGGTGGCATCAGGCTGATGAATGGACACAGCCGCATTGCTCATACGGTATTCCTGGAGTACTGCTCGGATCTCCTGACCGTCTATCTTGGTCAGAGGAACAGTGTTTGTGATGGCAATCTGGATGAAGCATTGTCAGCCGATGTCCGACGTCGGAACACTGATATTCGAAGGGAGGCCGACGTACCCCACCGCTTTCTCTCTTCTTGACCGTGATGGCGGGAGGCTTCTTGTTCAGCCGTATGCCGAATCCCTCCAATTCGTTGGTAAGGATGGCCAGGTCATTGAGCGGTTTGAGAACGTCCAAGACAATGAAAATCAGGTTGCACGTCCGCGCGACTGCTATGACTTGTCTGCCACGACCTTTGCCGTCTTTGGCACCCTCGATAATACCTGGCGGAGACAACATCGACAGGTCAGTTACTGTACAGTCTGAACGCTTACTGCACCCACCAGGTAAATCTAAGACCTGTATTCTCGCGCCATTGTGTGTTATAGTGCCGGGGACGGTTGTCAATGTTGTGAATTCGTACGATGCGGCTTCAGAATGTGTACCCCTGTCAAGATGTCAGCAAATGTGACTGCGGCTGTCGATTGGTTTCCGGCTCTGCACTCACGACAGCTTCGACATGAGGGTGGATTTTCCCTAGATATCAGGCGTCAGTCCTCCGGTCTTTCCAAGCATAAAAGCACTTTCCGACGTACTACACTGGGGAATCCAACGAATCCAACACTCGCTATACCAGTTCTGGCCACATCAAACCCAGCTCCCGGTCCACCACCGCCGCCGCCAGCTGGAGTAATCAGTTCTCGGCGAAGTTTGGCGAGTTTGGCTGGAAGATCAAGGTGTCAATATATCGTGAGGGAACGGCAGATGTGCAGTCGACCAAGTACCTTTCAGTTGACCCAAGTGATATCTGATCAAGTCGAGGAAAGGGTCAGTATAAGGCGGGATGTAGAGCAAGTACGACTCACTCTGTGTTTTTATTTTTCTAGTAGCGTTAAAGTGTTGATGAGATTACATTGACACAGCGATTGCGAAAAGTGACACTGTGGGCTCACCTGGGTCTTGGCCATCTCCTCCTCGACGTCTTTGATCTAAAGAACGGGAAAGGAATAAGCTATAGACGCGCTGCGTCCGGGGGTACAGAGACTCACCTTCTGGGCCGTCGTCATGTTGGGCGAGTTGCTCTATGAGACGTTGGCTTCGGGGATACGAGCGATTGAACGATTGATGAACAGTGATAATAGATTGCCAGTCAGATTGTCAAAATACAAATTACTCGGAGTGGTCGAAGGGACCCTAGGCCTAGGTGTGAAGACTCCCAGTGACGTGTTAATCACTTTTCACCAGTCGAGTGATAACAGCCTCTCACGTGACCACCGCTCGACCCGCTGCTCAACTTCCCCCTTTTGGTCCAACGCTGTCCAAGCTCTCCTCCCCTTACTCGTACTCTCACATCACACACATCCACCTCTTCTTGCTCGTCATTCACTTGCACTCTCCATTTCTGTACCACTAGCACCACCATAGAGCTCATGTCATGGCACATCCACTCACACAGCAGCCCCCTTCCTCGCTGCCCTTTCAATTCGCTGCCAAACCCTCCCCTTTAGGCTTTGGTTTCGGTTCTCCAGCTTCACCTTCTTCGTTCGCCCATACTCCATCACAGCGGCCATTTGGAGCCAATGCTCCCAGCTGGTCGCCTTCCCCAGCATCAAGGATCGTTACACCTACTCGCACCCGACCTGCCCCTTACTCTTTACCGACGAATGGCTCCCTCAAGCGGTCTCGACACACTCGTTCACCCTCGTCATCTCCACCCATCTCCCCTCCCACACATTCCGACTCTCTGTCACCTCGCTTGCACCACGACCGCGCGAACAAGATTGACCTGTCGCAGGTCGATCAACTCGCTCTACGTGATGATACCACCTCTCTAAGCGAAAGTCGTAAGCAAGCAAAGCGGAGTAGAGCGGAGGACAAACCGGGTGGCAACGCTTCCGATTCCAACGTGGACGTCGGGGTAATGCTTGGTAAGTCTGAATGCCTCACAAATTCCAACGTCTCTCATTGACGAACCTGACTAGCTACTTTGCCTTCGTCTGCCCATTTACCGATTCTGCTGCACCTATTGCGCAATGATCCAACATTGGCCGAAGTCGTTCTATCACAGATACCGCCTCTGGATCCAAGGGCATGCTTGAACGAACTGCAGAGCTACATAGACAGGATACAAAAGATTGTTGGACCGTCCATACCAATGTATGAGTCATCAGCCAATATCTGGCAGAGTCGGAGATGGGAACGAGTGCGACCTGATGTGGACGGGTTTTGTTCAGTTGTGAGTTTGACAAGAGTTGAGGTCGTTCGTATTTGCTGATGGCTTCCTAGGCAACGACTTACCTCAATCACATGTCCTCTCAACGCAATCAGACAATCACCAACCCTCAGTCCCCTTTCACATTATTGCAATTCGCAACGGTCCAACTCGGTTGGTTTTTACGGCTGATTCCGCCATCGCCATCGGCTCGAGTTCGATCTCAAACAGAAGACAGTTGCCGCGCACCCGTCGAGCTCGCCAAACTTGTCTTGTCGTCGTGGACGAAATGGATCGACGACCTCTGTGTCAACGTCAATCAGCGCGGGGAGATGTTTCCGCATTCTCTTGTATCTGCTTGGTTGGGTGCTCTCGATGATTTGACGGCGGAGTCTCAGCAGAATCCAATAACGATGAGCTCGGCATCCTCGTCTCAAGCCAGCCAGTCGTCCCATTGGTCTTCTCCATCATCTACACCGGTACACGTGGAACAATCTCCATCTGCAGACTCCTGGGTCCTTCAGTTCCAGGGCGCGTTAATTCCCATCCGCCAGAAGTTCGTTTCCGAGCTTGGTTGGCTCGTGGGTCGGTCCTAATTTGAGGATCGAGCACACCGAGTGTGTATATCAAATTTGTTGTTGTCTGTACATAATTTACTTTGAATAATGCTTACGACCTTTACGATTACGCTGGCAGACGTGCCCAACGATAGTATCCGGAATCCCATATGGATCATTCATGCATGTGTATCAAGTAGATTTATGGCTTGATCAGCGACTTTGCATTGGGGTGTCTCTTGCACCATCGCAGGGAGCCCATGCGGCACATACTAGGCGAAGACGCCGAATATGTTGCTCAACATGGTCCACGCCCATCCTCGGTACAGACTCTGCCATCCTTCTTCCTCGATGATCTTCCGTCCACAATCCACAAGGCCCAGATATGGCTCAGTGGTAGGTCTCAGGCCGATCACGTCCTCATCTGTTCCGCAGAACGAAACACCTTCGGGTGGGCCTTGCTCCTCCTCCACCGCTAATTCCCCAACGTTGGGCTGGACCGAGAGTCGGGTGTTCACGACTTCGAGGGGCGTGAGCCAGCCGGTAGCCATGGCCTGCCAAATGATGAACAAGGTCCAGCGCCACCACGCAATGAACTCGGCAATGTCTTCAGTGTTCGATACCCCTAAGAAAAGGACGCGCATTGTTCGCGCTACGAGAGTGACGCAAATCGAGTGGATGAAAGTACTGGCAAGGAGACCTGGTGTGAGGTACAACATGTGCGGCCGTGACAATTCTTGCGGAGTGAGTAAGATGCGAAGGGAAGCGACGGGTGAATTGGGCAGCTTGTAAGGAGTTATGATAGAGCTGATGATGGTGATCAGCTTTTAATGATAGATGCGCTACTCACCGGTTGATGATGACTGTCATCGGCAAAGCTATCAGGGTAAGGACAATGGTGAAGATGCCCATGCTGCGCAGCCATCAGCTGACAGTCGCTAACACAGCGTCTAATCGGGACCTACCGTACGCCACCCGCTTCGGGAACGCTGTACGTGTTCTTTGGGCCTCGTGTAGATGAGCCACCGACGAAAATGATGGATGCGATGGACACGAGAGTGGTGTAGGCCAACGTGGGATAAGTGCCTAACGATGCTGTCAGGATCTGATACATATAGAAGAGTCGAAACATGTTGCCACCGACCTTTCCATAAGCCCCACCATCCTTCGAGGCTCTTTGTGCGTTTCAGAGTGCCTAACAACGTATGCAGAGTTGGACCAACCCTAATGATCATTGAAGTGTCAGCTTGACCAACGGTCTTCTTCCTAAAGACAGCACTGACCGAGACGAAGCATCCAGTCCGACTGCGTGAGGGTTGTAATTTGCTCTTAAGCGGACCAACGCGCCGTGAAAGGGCATGGTGATGGCGACTCCGACAGCCATCATGGATATCATGATGGCCGCGGCCAGCAGGAGCGTGAGTATGAAGTCGAACATGATTGGTGAGTGGATAGAGGTGAACAAGATGCAAATAGATTGTGAATATAACAAGATGCCAGCGTGACGAGTGACGAGAGTGAATGCGGTGACAACAGCGTACATACACAAACGTAGGCGATGACTGCGGCGAAGCCCATTTGGTAATTACGTAATGACTGCATAACTCGGCAATATCTTCGGCCCGAACGGCCCTCCGGTTTCATCCCAACTACGACGAGTCAAGTTAAGACTTATCTGATCCTGTATCGAGTCAAGATTAATATCACCATCGCTCTGTTGGCAGTGTCAGAGATCTACTGATCACTACTTTCAGCGCCGCATCTCGACCGGCTGTGCTACCTCATTCTACCACACACAATGCCTAAAATCCTCATGTGAGTCAGTCGCAACATGCTCATCCATCTCTTGTCGTTTACAATGACTCTCCGGCAGCACCCGTCACCTCGGCGACCAAGCCATGGCCACACTCGAATCATCGGGATTTGACTCCATTGTGAACACAAACGATGCTGCTCCGTCCCGCGATTGGGTCTTGAAGCATCTTGCGGATCCCGAGGTTCACGCGGTGTGTATCATGCACAGCCAGATCAGTGACATTGTGGATGAGGAATTTCTCGCTGCGGCTAGTGACAATCTGAGAGGCATCTCTACATTTAGCGTGGGATTTGGTGCGCGCCAAATCGATGTTATCGGACAGACGCTGACTCGAAACGCAGATCATATCAATGTCAAAGCGGCCAACGCACGTGGACTGAAAGTTGGCCACACTCCAGGTGTTCTGAGTGATGCTGGTGAGTGCAACCAATTGATGTGAAAGGCAGCTTACTGATTACACTCCTACTTAGTCGCCGACATTACAGTCATGCTAGTCTTGATGACCCTGCGAAGGGCTGGTGAGGGCATAGACCTGGTGAAAAGCGGAGGCGTGAGTCGCAAACAAATGGAACACAACGCTGACGTACGCTGCTCAGTGGCCGGCCTTACCGTGGGCGCCATTTGCCATGTGTGGACTATCTATCAATCATCCCAATATCACTATCGGCTTTCTGGGGTTCGGTCGCATCTCCCAAAGCGCATTGGAGAGATTGCTAGTCTTCACGGATCGTGCGCAGCCTGCTCGAGTCATCTACACATCGTCGCGCCAGCGACAAGATCAGCAAAGTATCGATCAAAGCTTCTCGGAGAAGTTTGGAGTGTCGGTGAACAGAGTAGAAGCGGACGAGTTGGCATCGAGAGCGGATATTTTGATTGTACTTTGCAATTTGAATCCTTCCACCAAAAATTTGGTCGACAAGGCGTTCATGAAAAAGATGAAGAAGACCGCTATTCTGGTCAACGTCGCCAGAGTCAGTGTACTCGATGTATGAGGGGGAAGGAAGCAGGTACTGATCTTTCGTAGGGGCCCATTGTCAATTCGGAAGACCTTCATGAAGCCCTCACAAACGGCGAGATCTGGGGTGCCGGTTTGGACGTCATCACGGGCGAACCAGACATCTCTGCTGATCATCCACTCCTGCAATTGAAGAATTGTGAGTGATGTGGAACGAACAGGGACAGCGTTGATGCCATCTGTAGGCATCGTTCTGCCACATTTGGGCTCGGCGGACATTGACACGAGGAACAAAATGGCTGATCTCTGTAAGTTGATGAGCCGCGTGGCGGTCTTATTGACGCGCCCTTTGTGACCTAGGTGTACGGAATGCTTTGGCCGCAGCAACAGGTGCTCCGTTGCCTGCGGAGATAAATCTGTAATACACATATGGAATGCATTTCGTTCCACTACCAGCTATGGATACAGTTATCTCAGGCTATCTAGTGTGTGCTATTGAATTATAAGATAATATTATAGTGTAGACGTAAAGCGATAGGGAACGGTGGAGGGGTAAGAGGGTGTAGGTGATGTAGAGCAAATCTAAATTAAATACTGTTATGTACTTCTGCAGGCATACGATGCGTAGTTTAGGTCGACACAGCGGTAGCCTGGGATGTGCGAGGAGCCATAGCGTTGGCGGGAGCAGCGTCGTAGTTGCCTCTGCGGCTGAAGAATCCTTTCTTGACTTTTGCAGGCGCAGCAGTACCGGTAGGCGACGAGTTGATGACGGCAGCGGCAGGGTGGGCGGTCGAAGCGCCGTGCTTCTCACTGTCGTGGGTGTACGCGCCGACACCGGTGGAGAATTTGCCGGAAGAGAGTTGCAGGAGAGTAAGGTCTTGACGTGAGAGCAAGCTGATGTGGATGAAGCAGAAGACGGGCTTGGCGAGGACATCGAGAATACCGTAAAAGATCATCTCCGCGTCGGTGGAGATGACGTTGCCACCATCGGCCAACCCCCAAGCGATAGGGTACAGAAGCCAAAGGAAAGAGAGGATCATAGCAGACGAAGTAAAAGCCTTTTTGAAACCAGGACCAAGGGCTTCTGCGCTCTTCCTGGCTGGTCCGAAAAGGACCCACCAGATGTAAAATTCGGCGGCGCATCCAAAGGCGTAAAAGCCCCACTTGTAGGTGGACACGACCAAGCTTCCGACGAGACCGGTGACGATCATGACGAGGTCAAAGTAACACAGGGTGATGATGTCGGACAAGGGAAGACCGGTACCGAGCACCAATGTGAGGAGAAGCGATGGGGTGGTCTACAATTGGATGTCAGTTTGACCGGCCGATTTGGCTGGCAAGCAACTTACGATGACCCAGTCAATATAGCGAACGTACTTCAAAGTGCTGTCAGCGTTTGCAAACGTCGTATTCGCTTAGAAGTGACATACCCAGATCTGGCGAGCTACGCCCGACGCAGTGTAGTGGTTGAACTCGGTCGCAATAGGAGTGAATCCAAGATTAGAGGCCATGGAGAAGTACGCAATGGCGGCGGTAGTGAGGATCAACTGCCTCAGACTCGTCAACATTGGCCATGCGCATGTGTCTTTTACAAGACTTACCATCGACAGTTGGTGGAAGACCCTTTGACCACGAGGCAAAGTGAATTGCCAGAAGAAGACGACGATATCGCTCAAGGTCATGAACGCAAACACAGCCCAGAGCCAATCAGACCCGTGGGTGGTGAGGTTCTCGACCGACCCGGTTGAAGGGTTGTCACTGATGGCGTTGTTACCCATTGTTCAAGGTCTACACGGAATATAGACAGGTGTGCGAATGTCAAGTGTTGGCTGGGAAATATTCGCACACAGCAGCGGTCTCTCATTATATCATTTTTCAACACCAGGACTCGAGTACCGTTAGCGAAGAGTGACGACGTAGAGCGCTGCCATGACGACGTCATTGATTGCGCCGACGGTGAATGACAGCCATGTCCATCTGCTTCTACACTGCGGATGACCTGCTGCAGTACTTCTGCAAGACCAAAATGACAAGATCTGACAGCTGCGAAAGGCAAAACTGCCGTAAGATATACGTCTACGATGCTATGTGACAATATCTAAAAAAAGGTTGGGACCAACTTTGTGAGCATAGATAGCCTGACGATAGCCGATAATGGAATAATCGGTCAGTCACCTAGGCTTGTTTGCCGCCCTCGATGCCGTAAGAAGCCACTTCAAGCGTGTAGCCAGTCCCCGATCTTAATCTTCACTTCGATTGCCGGCCATTCCCTCGTCATACGTCATTGCAGGCGATGATCTCAATAATGACAGTTAGAAATTCCGCTCAGTGCGGCTCGTAGATGCCAATGACGAAGCAGGCGGACCAGAGCGGAAGCTGCAATGTCGATAGCTACTTACGGCCGTGCAACAGATCGCGCTGAAGTGTATGGACTGGTAGCAATCCGAGTTACATGCAATACAACAGTGTTCTAGCTGGAATGATGCAGCTAATGTTCATCGAAAAATACCTTATTCTTTGGCGACTACCTCGCCGTGCCGAAGTTCAGATGCTCGTTTTAGTAGCCGCTCTAATTGCCCCAAATCCATCGGCTTCGAGAGATAGTCGAAAAAGTCCGCTTCCACGCATCTTTGTTGTGTAGCCTTATATTCAAGTGACCTCTCAGCTCAAGCTTGTAGCCTCTACCGATGCTGTACTCACCTGGTCCACATTCGCGCTAAGGGCTACTACGCAAGGCGTGCCGGTAAGCGGGCTCGCCATGATGCGTTCTTGAGCAGTGAAGCCATCCATCACTGGCATTTGAAGATCCAGGAGAATCAAGTCAAAATGTGTTTTCTCCGCCGCTTCGACGGCTTGTTGACCGTCGTGAGCCGTGACCACATCGTCATAACCGAATAACCCCAAAACGCGTCTACCAACCGTGACGTTGACAAAGTTGTCATCCACTAGCAATATGCGAAGGGGATATGACTGATATAATGTTGTTAGCACCGCATGCCCTACTGATAAATTCACCTTTGCCGTAGCTCGCCTCTTCCCCTTGATCTGCTTGGCCTGATCATCCTTTTTCCGAACAGACTGGTCTCGGGTTTCGCTGCTGGACCCCTTGAACAAGGTGTCGTGCAAGGCCACGAATTTGATCGGCCTTGCAATGATTGATTCACGCTAGGGTTTTGTCAGCCAGAAGTCAGACAAAAAAATATCGACCTACGGCGATATCGAATTTTCGCATTGCCGTTGTGAGGTCCATATTGCGCACGAGAAAGATGAACTGGCAGTTGTCAGCGGGGGTACTGTCAAGCCATGGACGCACCATGGCATTGGGTTGGAATCCGCGCATTCGCTTAATCATATCTTTGTCTATCAATTGCACATCCAAGAAGATGAAATCATAAGAGATCGTCGAATTCAATCCACCCTTTTCATTTTCGACAAAACAGTCCTCAATGGTTTCTTTGAATCGGACCGGTTGCAAGTTGAGTACAGTGAGGCTGGTGGTGAGCTCATGCCATACCGCTGCACTTACTTGGCATCCAGCATATCCCACCAGGGACTCGGAGGACACATGACGAAGCAGCTCCTGCTTGAATTAGCACGGCCCGAAATGTAGCGCTTACTTGGCCGTTTTGAAGCTGTCCCATTGTCTGACTGATTCCGCCGATTTGTCTGCTACGAATGTAAAGGTGAATTGACTGCCTTGACCGTACTCGGAGGTGGCCACGCAGTCTCCTCCTAACAGCTGGGCAAGATCCTTGGATATGATCAAACCGAGACCTGAATATCAGCAGTGGTTTGGTGTCAAGATGACATACCGCTCCCTCCATGCTTGCGGGTAATAGACGAGTCGACTTGTGAGAAGGATTTGAACAATTTGTGCATTTCTGGATTTGGTGAGCTTAGCATCATGATTACGGGACTCACTGTGAGCGGGAATACCGATTCCCTTTGACGAAAGTCAGTTATAGCACCGAGTGCAGCCCACTTACCGTGTCCTTGACAACGATCGCAACGTAGACTGTGTCGTCGTCGCCTTCTTTCCACGACCACTCAACAGTGACATGGCCTTTGGAAGTAAACTTGACCGCATTGGACAGAAGATTCAGTAGAACCTGAGAAGGTCAGCCAGCGTTTCGCTCATGAACCCCCCCACCTGTTTGACACGGAATGGATCTCCCATCAACCCGGGCGGATCGTTACTGACGCCAGTGATGAGGCAGACTTCGACGTCTTTGCCCTGGGCGAGGGTACCAATGGTGTCCAGTGCAGTTTCGACGACGTCCCTGAGTGTGAAATGTATTCGCTCCAATGTGACAGAGTGATTCTCCAGCCGTGAGTGGTCGAGAATGTTGTTGATCAGACCCAGCAAATCGTTGGAACTGTTACGGATAATGCCTATGTGCTCTCGCTGGACATCGGATAAGCCCGGGCTCTCTTCGAGTACCGCTGCGAGCCCCTGCGAAAAACGCAAGTGAGCTTCGGCGCGCGCCATGTGAGTGCGTGACTTACCAGCACAGCTGATAGCGGGCTGCGTAGCTCATGGCTGCACTGGCTGAGAAATTGAGTTTTGGCTTGGAGTGCATTTTGCAACTCCTTTGTCCTTTGATCGACCTCGGATTTGAGCCGGCGCGTAAACGAAGCATTAGCCGTGATGATGGTGCTGAGAGTGGCGAGGCATGAAATGACTTCTCGGGCATTTGCCGAGAGATCAGTTGTTGTGGCTATCAAGGAAGACAATAATATAACCTGGGGGGTGAGTTGCGTTTTGTCACATTCACAACTTACTCCAGCTTGTCGTCCCTGTTTCGACACGGGAAGGCTGATAATAGTCTGCGGCAGCTTTTTTCCATAGAACGGATCTGTTCTAAGGGTTTTCAAGGTAGATGCCCTGGTGATAGCCTAACCGTAAGCCGCCTGTACGATTTCGATCACCACCTACTTTACTAGTCCTAGCAACGTGCAGCATTACAGCAACCGGGCATACAGCTCCGCAAGGATCGTCCCGGAAGGGCAGATCGTATGGGACGATATGGCCATACGGCCCCGCTGCCAACAAGCGCAATGTGGAGTAATCGGTGTCTTCATGCAACGCAATCGCCGCAAAATCGGTTCTCGTGAACTGGCAGATTAGTCGGCCGTTCCATCGCGAATGTACCTACCTCGCACAGCAGACGCAATAGCGTACATAGGAGCGCTGACGGATCCTGCTCGGACGCAAGTGCCAAGGCCGATCGCATGAGTCTAGAAAAGGGAGGGGTCTGGTGAGTATTAAAGGCTTCGAGGTAGACTTACGTCATGGCGTCGAGAATGTCCTCGGAGTCGCGCGGTGATATGTTCGAGCGATCGTCGTGGCTGAGTAGAGTACGCGTTGTCTCTTGCGTTGTCGTTGTTGTAGTTGCAGCATCACTAATGGTGGGCGCGAGCGAAGCCGGAGGCGAGGAAGAAAGCGCGTACACCTGTGACGGCATGATGGGTCGAAGGGTCTGAGGAGGACAAGAGGTTGGGTGTCTCTCCCGGAGCGATTGCACCACAGCGTACATTCCACTGGCCTCAAAAGAGTCACAAGCGGCGCGTACAAAGCCTGTACCTATGATTGCGCTACCCGTGGTCGCGACTAGAGCCTTGGCTTGGTAATAGCTGAGAAGGCCTAGGAGGATTTAGCTCGGCGGAAGCTGATATCACCCACCAGACAATGTATTCTGCTTTTCATTCTTCAACTCGCACATGGCGTTTTCGATGGCGGACAAATGAATGAGCGGGTCTTCCACAACAAGACAGAGCGCTCGCAAAAAGGAGAATCGCGCCGCGAAGTCGGTATCTGAGGGCGTCAGCCGCGCGCGAGCAAGAACACGTACTCTTCGGATATATGCCCATTTCATTTTGTGCGATCGCGGAAAAGCTGATGCTTCCATTCCGGATGTCTATAATCATACTCAAGAAGGACCATTCCAAGTGGTGCGATAATCCCTTGAATGCCGAACTAGCATCTTTCCCCAATTGTGCAAGCCGTAGTTGCTCTTCCAGCGGAGCGTCGAAGAGAATAGCTAGACGCAGGATCAAGAGGTGCAGAATCGCGGCGTATAGGGGAACGCCCAATACCGCTATGATGTCCGATTGGGAGACGAAGCACCCTACCATCGTCCACGGAGCAGTCGCCTGAGTATTGAGGAGTGATTCGGCATATTGCAACGCTGCGGATTGTCAGCGAGATTAGGTAACTTTCTTCCACTCACGCGCATCGATCAGAAATCTTTGAGGACTTGACAAGATCCTACGAAGCGCTTCGTATCGCTCCACTTTTTCTGGCCTCGTCATCGGAAGTTCATCAAACCCCCGGACTCCCATTTCCATGAAACATGCATACCCCGCGAATTCATAATTGCCCAAGGAGTACGCTGTGTCGAAGGCCTCTGTGATGAGGGGAAGAGAGCCGTACAGTGATGTCCAGATCTAAAGGTCAGTGTTACACTGCCACAAGACCGCCACCTACATGTGCTTGCGCTGCCACATTTATGAGGGTGCTGGAGGTCCAAGCTGAACCGGGTCGCAGTGCTGCCAGACGTCTGCCTAATAGACAGAGCGCCTCACGGACAGCTCCATTTGTACTCTAAACGGGATCAGCGGTGTACAGCTATAGAAGCGGTACTCACAACTAGAGCATATACAGTGAGGAGGTATGGCGAGGCCTCGTGTAGTCTACCGAGTGATTTCACAAGCGTTATACCGAGTGAAAATACGGCTGCGCGGCGCACCGGGTCCGCGACGTATGTCAAGGGGCTGCGGGATCAGTCACTCTAATCCCGACAGCACACTCACCCAGCAAAAGCTACGCATCTGTCAGCTGGCTACGGGATCCTGGATTGGAACTTACCGATAAGTGTCATTATACGGCTGTGTACATCCTCGTCATCAACCATATCTTGTAGCGTTGGCGCCATTGCTTCGACGTCTTTGACGTTGTCTGGCACACGTATTTCGACGGCTGTCGGGGCGGCGGGATCAAAGCCATTTGTACACAGCGTGCTCCACAAAAGTGCGAGCGCGTCGCCAAAGAAGCTTTGTGCGATATACAGGCGGACTCGTAGTGTAGCCAAATGCACTCTTTCCTCGGCTGTTTCACAGAGTGGGGCCATGCTTTCGAGCTTGATTCGCGTCAGTGGGGTCCGAATAATGTGCGGTGCTCTCACCTTGATTTGCCCCCGCTCGTAGGTCAACAGCGCAATGCATGACTCGGCGTATCGTTGCAGGTACCGAAAATATATGGCGCGATGTGTTTGCAGCCAGAAGGTGGGTCCGCCACTCTCTTCGATCACGTCTGAAACCCATCAGCAATTGTCATGGACTAAAGCGCTCTCACCATCCGCTGCAAGCAGGAACTTTTCGGCTATTCGAAAGCTCGCAGACATCGCTGCCTTGCCGCTCGCTTCCAGTAGCAGTGTGACGAGGCCATCGGGAGGTTCCGAGGGGTTCTGCACCTCACGCGCTAACAATGCGTGTTCCGCTGCAACGAATACGAAATCGCTAGCTTGTGAACAGCGACGTAGGAACACCGAGACATTCAAGTGGAGTTCTCTAGGTATCGCGCGATACGCCGCGAGCTGTTATCAGCTATGAACGGGCATTTCTGATTACGTACCCTGTGCCTGTCGTGGGCGAATCTAACATGCTTGTTGGCGTCCATGACGAGTAAACCAACGTCCTCCGCTACGTGGACCATCTCTTCCACTTTGTGCAACGGCTCCTCCATCATTTGGGCCAAGAATTCCATGGATAGCCCGCCACTTGGCAGGCATGCCAATAACTGGGAAATCAGCCGCTATTTTATAAACTCCGTCACTCACAGCCAACAGTCTTCGAACATGCGGTGGTAGCGCTGTCGTAAGCCTTCCAAGATACGCGTCGATCCCGTGGTCCGACAAGTGTCCTTGGAGCGCAGTCATCTCATACTGCCAGCTCAACCGCTCGTAATTAAAGTAAATCACCCCTTGTTTGACCTTTGCCTATCAGCCAGATTGCATGCACAATTTTACACCTACCAGTGCCACGAGCAGTGTTCCCAGAAATAAAGGACTCCCCTCAGTTTCAGCGCGAAGCAAGTCTGCTAGAGGTCTATTCGCCTGTAAACGGTGACCGAAACAGTCGTCCAAATATGCGAGGACTCCTTGTTCATCCAGGCGGCCAACCTCTATGCTGATTGATCCCGCACACAAGGCTTGCGCTTCAGCAGCCGTCTCGATGCGGTAGGTTGAGATGACCATGACGTGCTTTAGCGGTTGGTCCAGCATATGCTTCCAAAGTTCCGACTCTTCTTGTTGCATCCACTGGATATCCTCGACCACGAGTATCAGCGGCCGCTCTGCTGACGCAAAGAGCTGGATCAGTCGTTTGGACCATGTCTTGAACGCGATGCTGATGGAGGACCAATCCACTGCGTTGGCGTGCACCTGATAGTTTTCGGCGACGAGTCGCCGGGCATCTTTTGGCAGTAACGAAATGAAGAATGGCATCTGATTGCCGACGGCGGCGAAAATGGCCCTGCGCCATTCTGCCATATCCTCTTGAGGGTCGGTGAGAACCCAATCGAGTAGCGCAGCGAATAATTGGGCAAACGACGACAGTGGTCTATGCACAAATTCGTCCAGCTTTGAGTGAGCTACCAGACAGTTCTCTTCTCGTAGAGCTTGTTGGGTGAAATGCTGAACTATTCGAGTTTTGCCGGCACCGCTCAGACCCCACGCGCTGATGGCCCGGCAGGAACCTTTGCGGACAGCTCGCATCGCATTGTGCAACACCTCCAGGTTCTGATCCCGTTGAATGGGTTGGCTGGGCAGCTTGAAGCGAGATAGACGGTCGACTTCTCCGACTACCATCTTGGACAGATCCCCATTGTCGCGAAGGAGAGTGCCGAGCGCTGTCAAATCATACATGAGCGCATCCAACGTTGCATATCGGTCTTGAGGATCTTTCGCGAGACATCGCGTGACGATTTCGGACAGCTGACTCGCGGTCGGAAGCGGGGTTATGTTTCCCATGAGATGGTGCTGGACGTCCGCGAGAATGTCGAGTGACTCTGGTGCGGTGTCCAAGGGCGGCTCGTGATCACTGATCAACTCATGTGCCAAGACGCCAAAGGCGTAAATGTCGTTCGTTGCGGACGGCCGTCTAGCGATAACGGTCTCAGGCGCAAGCCATCGTAGGTGTTTACGAATGAACTCGTTGTCCAGATCACCCGTCCAAGGGGAGGCAGGTGGCTCCGGCCCACTCAGAACCATGGCGTCCGGAAAGGCAGTGGCAACGATTTCGAGGTCATCCAACACCCTGAAGTGACGGGCACAGCATGTAATTGCAGCGAAGTGATGTTTATTGAGGATCTGTCGTGAGCGTAAATCCGCGTCAAGAACCAACCTTTAAGCGTTCGACAACATTTCGTAACACCGTGCAGTAGTCAACGAGGGAGGGTTTCTCCTCGGCCCACGACGACAACGTCTGTCCCTCTGTACGTTGCTCCGATGTCACCAGCCACAGACCAAGATCGTCTTCCCACCAGGCGTAGATCTTTGCGACACCCACATACGAGGAGGGTTTTCCTCCGTCCAAAGCTATCAGCTGTCCATGCCTCTTGAGCTGAGCGACTGCCCAGGTGTCGTCCGCCCAGGAAAAATAGAAGCGGACCTTGCCTTCCGAGCCGGGAGCGCGTTTGAGTGGATACGCTTCGACAGGCTGGGGATCTGCCCAGCCTGAAACCCAGGGGAAGGC